>JAQGBW010004855.1:0-13007 GCA_034698625.1 Julus scanicus
AATTTCCCTATTACCCAAAAAAATTTCATTTTTACCCCATTTGGGGTAATTTACCCCGGTTCCCCGACCGCTGCTCTAGGTGTATTCTACAAAATCAATTCAAATCAATACCCCACAGTCTGCGATATATGGCGACTAGACGATGGAATAGCCTTCCTGGCGAAAGTCCAGATTTAGTAAAATTCAAGTTAACAATGATGTCTAAGTCTCGCTACTGACGTAGGAGCATTCTCCTGAAATTAGGTACGACTTCTCTCCCCCCCCCCCACTTACCCCCCCCCTCCCCTACCATATTTTATGACTGTAGGGTACTGAGTTGATTTATACAGTGTGCACTTTTTTCTGTTTAATGTTGTAGGAAGGTCCTTATTCTTTGAGGCTAGGATTATCTTTGCTTAAACATCGGTGTGGACAAGCCTTCCTCTTCCTAGAAAACGCATTTCGTCGATTCTCGGTTTTTATTTCCGTGCTCATGTCCTCCCTTAGATGTTCTGTCTGACTGTAGGCAATAGCAGTGGCAGCAGTAAGCGCAGTATATATGTGTGTGTGTGTGTGTGTATTGGCATACTGGTGTGCGTGTTTCCAGGCTGTATTGTGCATTGGAAACAGGCCAAAAGTTCCTGACCAACCAACCCATGCTAAGCTATGGCCTTAGAGACAGCAGTCAGCTGAACCACACGGACCTACTTACACTCAATACCGCCTAATTACGAGCAGTTTTTGCCATGTTCGGATGCGAGACATAAAAAGGCGACTGACCACTGGTCACTTCGTCTTGCGGACGAGAGTGGCTCGACCTCGGCAGCTGTTTTTCCAATCGCGTCGGACTCGACGAAGTGAAGGAAGTGTACGAATGTGAGGAAATGTCCGAGGTAAGGCTTTGGTTCTTAGACCTTATCAAAATATTAGTGTCCACTAAGTCCTTCCTATATTTGACTCACTCTCAATTTTTTAAAAAAAACACGTGTTTATGGCGCTTTCGTATAGCGCGCTTCGCGAATAGATGAATATTGAAACACGTTTGCAAAAGACGATATCCAATATGCTTATGGAGTTGCCAGGGGGTTTTGCTGGAAAATGGTGTGACGTAAGACCAGTCCATTGTCTTTTCAAATAAATGGACGGGGGATTTGGGAAGAGAAGCGCATTTTACACTCTTCGAGTGAAACTACGAAATCTGAACGTGTGATGCTAGTTTAAAATTTAGTGGACAATGAAGATGTTTTGATTAAGTTTTCTACATAATTAATCTAATTTTTACTGTTTATTACAAATGTCATCGGATTATGAAATCGGTGTACAAACTTCAAATATCACTTAGTTATCGTGATTTCTGGCATTTTTTTTTTAGCAAGGGCCTTGGATGTTATCTTAACTCGCTTCAGATATTATTAAGGGGATTAAAACCCTATCCCTTTCAATGGGAAAATTTGCAAAGACACTCACGTTCAAACAAAAAAAGATTAAATAAAAATATAAAATAAATTAAATCGCTTTATAAATCAGCAATGTACTGATCGTGTCATTTTTCACGTTAAAATAGTAGACTTTTTTAAATTAAATTATTTGAATTTTTGCCCTCCCAACTTGCCTATCTCATGCTGCCACCTGCTGGCAGCGTGTGCAAAAATAACGGCATTTTTCAAACTTGTATATTAATTTTTTAAAAATGTACCATTTCAAAGTGAAAAACAACAATACGAGGCCCTTGTTGATCCATCAAGCCACCCAAACCTCCCTCATACAACTGTGAGTACCTTTGAAAATTTACCCATTGAAAGGGATAGGGCTGTAATCCCCCTTAATTGAGTATACATGCTTTGAATATATGATGAAAACTTTACCTTGTATGACTTGGTCAAATTGTACTCATGAGTAGGAGTATTGATTACGATTGCAGTGGAATCCCGATTCTCCGTATAGTTCGAGTACAGTGCATGTAATCAGTAGTTATATGAAATGAGTAATCAGACTTGTGCAAATTTTACGCATGAGTAGGAGTGTGGCGTCACATTCACGTGCATTTTTATAAAGATGCACGTGCTGTTTTTGATCTCGTGCACATGCTGTTCTAATTCTAGTGCACGTGCAGTTCTTAATCTCGTGCTTATTTGGAATTCCATTGTTCTGGTTTTGGAATGTTTTGGTAATTGGAATGCTTTTTTGAATGCTTTTTTAGTTCAGATTCTCTTAACTTGTTGATGTTTAAAATAAATAGTTCACATGTTGTTTTCTTGTAAACTTCAGTTTATTTGGAAGTTATTTCAAAATTCAAAGAAGTACTGATTACGAATATATTGGAATCGTACTCCACGGTGAGTAGAGTACAAGTAATCAGTAATCTTACGAAATAAGTATTGAGTAGTATCACAATCAGGCTTGGAAAAATTGTACTAATTTATATGAGCATGGCGGATTGTAAAAATATCGTTTAGGGAATTCAATTTATTTTATACACAGTAGGTTTTGTTACAAGCAGAACTAATTAAAATTAAAGACGTGACCACGTGAGCAAAATGTTAATAATTAATGGGGAAAAAGAACAGTGCATCCAATAACCAAAAAAAAATTGGGATACATTAACTTTTAGGATTACCCTCGTGTTAAATTACTCATCCATTTACTCAATATTGACTTAAACTATAACTATTTCTTTTCATACTCTGTTACATTGGTACTCATAATTTCAGATTATATTAACACTCAAGGGCATTTGTAATCACCCATTGTAAGTACATTTTTGAAATCGAGTGCATTGTACTCATACGTTATAGATTACATTCAATTACTCTTTTGCTCGTTACTCAAATTCATCCAATGTACTCAATTACTACCCAACACTTCTATATGTAGACCATTGTAGTTTTGTCTATTTTTAATATAACTCCTCGATAGTTAATTAAAGTGTATATCTGGCGCATCATTGGCTAAATAAAGGTCCATACATTACTTTTTACCTGGGAACTCATATAAAAAATCGGAAACTTTAAAAGTTCATAAAAATGACATTGCCAAACTGCTATTTCAGAAAACTGATGCATGTATAACATTTATTCTTTCAGGGTAGAACGATTCATAAAATATAAATATCAAGCATCATATTTCATATCAATCATGTCATATACTTTGCATTTGAACTAAATTATTCATTTAATTTTTTTCGTTGTTGTTGTACATAATCTGTGAATCTTTCCTTCTAAAGGTCTTAAGATGAAGAGCGCCTATATCTTAAATTTTAAACATATGCTTAATTTACCATCTTATCAAGTGCATGCAGAACGAACACATCCGTATACCATTATGGGAAATACTTATTTTACCGTAAAAGATTGAAGGCTTGCATCCAAATTTAAGATTTTCCTCGAGATACATTTATTATAATCCAAATTTTGTTTCTTGCGAGTATTATTTTTGATGTCATCTTAAATTGCTTTGTAGTTTGAGGTTTTCTTTGAACTTTTCTTATATTAAGCTTTTATATGCTCTCTCTCTAAATCCAAACTTTCTTATTATTATTCATTTCAGACTTGTGAAATTTGTATTCTTTAGGGAACATTTTGTCTTCGTACACTAAATAAGTACATGGTGAGACATAAATGAGTTCATCTCGATTATCTTAAATATTGCAACATTTAGGTAAAATCTGATTTTGCAATTGAACAGGAAACAACTTGTGGGGACTCCAGAAAACAGTTTGCACTTTATATTAGACGTAAATTTCTATAGGTTCGTGCGATTTTTAATTGAAATATTCGTTAAATAAATGGTAAAATACCCAATTATAGACTTATAGAGCATTGTCAAAAGGCAGCAATCACGCATTACACCAACGAAGACTAAAGAAACTTGGTGACAATTGATTTTCCCATCGCTAAAATTCACTTTGTACCTTCCGAAAGGTAATTATTTTCACTACTCCACCATGCTATATTTTCAGGTGAGTATTTGGGTAAATATTAAGATTGCCATACTGACCATGCACGCAATACTGACCTGTATGACTTATTTTTTGTCCTCGGGATCGAATCGCTCATTTATTGCCTTTTGATGAGAGGGTTGCCTCGTCATTTAATTTTCTTTCAATAAAGTATACACGGGTGTATAATCTACTTATCGAATTAAAGTAGACCACCCATGCAGGCACGCTGTTTGCGAGGGAGGGAATTTACCTGTTGGAGCTTTTCGGTTTCATGTTTGCTCCTCACAAACAACACTCGGCCATTGTGAAGCTTTTTTGAACGCTAAAAGTGAACAACGTTGAACTCCCACGTGGTATTAGCATGGTAAAAAAGGGATAATTATAGGTTTTCATACAAATTGGTAATTGATTCGTCCATCGGTGTGTGTGTGTGTGTGTGCATTATTTAGCTTTGGCAACTATATTTTAGTGTTTTATATGCATGCATGGTGGCCGTCGTCCATTCACACTCGCGTGCTGGGGGATCCTGCCCAGAACACGATACTAATTTATTAAAATGAGGAGAACAAAATAACACGAGTGTCGGACTCGTGTAACCTTTTTCCTATTGTTCTACCTCAAACGAAATATTTAAACAATTGATTTCACGCTCCATTGTCAGCTTTTTCTCTCTCTGAAAAATGGGTGGAATCGGATAAGTTTTGCTTACTTTGGTTTAATCCGATACCTTTGGGCATACATTAAATAGTATTGAATTCTTCTAAGTATACTTTAGTTCAACTATATATATAAGTTTAGTTGCGATGCTGTGTTCATCATAAGCAGTGCCAATGGTGTAATCTAAATCTCTCGTGTATAATTTTGTCAAGTAGCACAACTCTATACACATGTCCAAACATAGTCAACCATGATGTACCATTTTGTCGAAAACACGTATGTAACTAAATGTATATTTATGGTTTTGAGCGCTTTTTCTTGAAAGGATAGTTGTGTTTCATAAGTAAGGACTTTAGGGTCCGAAACGTTATTATAAGAAAGTTGTATAACATAGACTACATGTAGAGCTGTGATGTATGGCCTCTGTCGTGGAAAAGCTATGTGGACCATATTTGTCCCTTGTTGAGCCACAAATGTCTGTTTATGATGGTATTTTTCAGTTTCTGGATTTTCTGTTGAATTATTTTAAAGGTCAGTGAAAGGGGAAATGGACCCCAGAAGAAATATGTCTGGAATTATGCTTAACTTTGTGCTAAACATCAATTTTATGCTGGAATTTCCCTTCGTGGTCAGGAAATTTAGGTTCATCAGAATAATCTGGAAAATTATCGTGTAATTGATAGTGAGGTGGGTGCTTGAAAATTTATAGGATGTTCCAAAAAATGTTCTGGACACCCTACTTTAAAAAAAATAATAAGGACGTCTATCAGGAGGGGAAAGAAGTTCTAGGTAAAATGGACACCGTATGGACAGAAAGGGGGGAGGGGTGAAGTCAATTTTTGAAGGAACTTCGGGGACGTCCTTTTTGAATGGCCCCTTATATGGCCATGTATGTCCGAATGTGACCAATTTCTCGTCTAGCCATATTTCGAAAAATTTATGATTTTTCCAACCGGGCATTTTAAACACTTACTTCATTTCGACATGTAGAAATACTGTAGAAAACTGTCAATTTCGATTTTTAGAAATAGAAGAAAAAACAGATTGTTCCTACCTACATGTATTTGATGCTGACTATATTTGAATCAGTACACTACCTTTATGCATATTATTTCGTGAAAATGTAACACTGAACACAAGTTTTCGAGTCTGTTAGCCCCCATAATCGTACATGTTGCAAATAAATGTTCCACTAAGTTCCACGTCACTTACGTGTTTCAAGCCCTGTTAATGAGTGCGTCACATGACCCTGCCGGGGGGTCATCGGTGCCCTCGCTTTTTTCTAAGATGTTATGCTCGTGTCAGTTCTTCTGGCAGCCTGTTGGGTAATTATTGTTAGTGTGTATACGTAGTCATGCTCTTTGAAAAGCTCCTCACTAATGGCGGACTAATGATAGTGTAGCGCAAATGGGTTGCTGTTTGGCTACCGAACAAAAATCCGTTTGCTTTTTTGCATCCTTGTTTGTCGTAAATCTGAGTCTGTCTGTCAGTTTGTCCAGTTTTTGCTAATTCCTGCCTTCTTGTGTTCAAAATTAGCACAGATTTTTTTTTTCCATGAGCTTTTCAGAGACCGTATTGATGATAGTGGTTAATTTAACTCTTAATTGCTTTCGCATAGGAAAAAAACTATTGAATAGGCAGCGGGTGTAACTGTGCGGTCCTAGTTGGAATCAAATATGACCTGATTAAATGAAAACACCCACTAGTTAAGTCAATTATGGATTTCATCAAATCTTTGCTTATATTTTGGATATGATGAAACTGTATTTTAAGCCACCTTTATTTGTAGTTATATACTGCTAATGAAAAAGTTTGCTTTTACTAACATAATGGAATTTATTTTCTGCAAATGTTACAAGTTTTTAATAAATTATTATACTATTTATGATGGGTGTCCAGCAGTCTTGAAAATCGGAAAGTTGGGAAATGGGCTTGAATTTTTAGCACTAGTTTGAAATTCGTGTTTAATACAAATTTATGGATACATTTTCTGTCCGCCTCGGAAAATTTCCGGTATTTTGGAAAATCCTTTATAAAAATCCAAAATTAACGTATTTTTTAAAAAATTTCTGGAAAAATGTTCACATTTTGGAAAAAAAATTGGTGGTAATGTTTCATAAGATGGAATCTGAAAACGTAAGAGTTGAATCTTGAAATCCTTGTAATATGCTTGAATTTCTTCCAAAAAAAATTGCTGGACACGCATTGCATAATATTATTGAATTTTAATGAAATATTCTAAAACTAAATTTAATGATAGAACCTCGTAGTGAACCTTAATTTGCATGTTTTCCATTATTTGCAACTATTATTCGTGTAAGAATTTTACAGTATTAGAAATTATTCTTAGAAATTTTTATTTTAAGTAAATATGTATAATCAAAAAACTTGCATCCTTAATTATTTAAGTTAATAAATTTAATGAAAGTTATAATTAAAAGTAGTACAAATACTAGCTAAAATTTTATCTAAATTTTGTAATAAATTTTTAAAGAAATTTTGAAACAGACGTTTAATTACTGGTCTGTATCTTGACACCCACCTGTGGCATTCATATGGAGGTACGGGTGGGGCAACCTCACGGAACACGAGCCCCCCTTATGAGACCTTATGTGACCCAAGGGCCTGAAAATGTTCGGTTCCCATGAGGATTTCTAGCAGAATCGCATCTGACTTTTTGCAATTGCGTGGGGGAAAATTGCGAGCAGACTTAACGGAATTCTCGGAATCGACTAAGAAAATTTTCGATTTTTTATTACTTTTGTTTGGGAGAAAAAGTGAGGGTGAGGGAGTTTTTTATCTTCTATTTAGTCATTGGCTTAAGGACAGTCTGGCTATTCTTCGGATCCACTTTTGTCATGGCTTTTTTGACCAACCCTCTTAAGCATTTTTGTGTTTTACACCCGAGTGTGGATACGCAATTTGACCATTTTTTTATGATGGATGATCTTGGTCGTTACATTCAATGTGCTATAGGTTTTCTCTTTTTATTCATTCATTCTTCATTTTTTTCTTCTTCTTAAATTTCGTCATTTTCTTTTCTACAGGTCTTTCTGAGGGAAAAAGTGCATTTTCGATGTTTGGCCCCTATATAGTGGACGACAGGAGGGAGGAGGAGGAAGAGGTTGTGAACTCCCCGAAAAACACAAAAAAGCAGCCTGAATTGTAAGTGTCTAGACAGCCGGGGTGTGTCCCCCGTCTCTGGCCCACTTGGCCCGGGTTTACGGCCACCGACACCACGTGGCCAGGCCCCAGGAATTCGGCGAAAACCGCTTTTCCCCATAGCAGTTGATGATCCCTGACCCCCTCGCAAATTCACTTTTTAAAAAAAAATTTGGGCAAAAAAATATACTTATGTAGATATGTTGCATATCCTCAACTGTTATACAACTGCCTAGATTTTCTCTACCGGTTGGGATTTCACAAAGCGGAAGTCATGTGACTACTTCCACGTGGCTCCTCATTTGGAAAGGGTAATCATATTTCTGAAACAATGCATTTTTACCTTATTGTTCAAGCCCTGCTTAGTGAATTTATTTAGTCTATAAGGGCAAGGGTCATGTGGGCGTTGATGCAATGGACCTTTACCAAAATTTCGTCCAGGACCACATCATGTGACTTTATTCCATTACGAGCTGGGATAATTTTTGCTCCCTGCATTAATATTAGCACTTCAAAAATGAAATTTTTGAACATAGGTGTCCAGAATCTTTGAAAATTGGGATTTATGCTTGAAATTCGTGTCAATGCTTGAATTTCTGGTAATTGGAAAAATTCTTTATTAGACACCAATTTCTTGTAAATAATTCATTAGAAATTTGTTCAGACTCTTTGTATTTTGTGGTAATTTGTTCTTGGGAGGGGTCCTTGAAAATCCTTGATTTGTTTCCATTGAAATTCGTGTCAATGCTTGAATTTCCGGTAATTGAAAAAAAAAATTTGATAGACACCAATTCTTTTTTTACAAAATTCATTGGAAACTTGTTCAGACTCTTTGTAACTATTTTGTGGTAATTTGTTCTTGGGAGAAGTCCTTGAAAATCCTTCATTTTTTTTTCATCCGTGTCAATGCTTGAATTTCCTGTAATCGGAAAAATTCTTAAATAGACACCATTTTCTTTAACAAAATTCTCTAGAAATTTGTTTAGATTCTTTGGAAATACATTGTGGTCATTTGTCTTGGGCAGGGTAGTTGAAATCCTTGATTATTTTTCATTAAAACTGGACATCCTGTTTAATAAGTTTTTAATATACTGTTAATGTTTAATAATTTTTACTAATTCTCTTTTTTGGGTAAAAATTGAATAATAGTTATGACTAGGCCGACTAGGTCACTTTTGGAAAAAAAGTGAAATTTTCGTGCATTATGTCAATTTTTCTTTATTGTCAAGACTGGGGTCCTTAAAACCTGTTTGGTTAGTTTATCTTGAAAAAAAAAATTCGATGGATACTTGTAAGGAGAAGAAAAAAACGTAAGGCTCATGGTATGGGCTCTTGGAAATACAATACTAATAGCATGAAGTTTCATTAATTTTATCAATGGATTTAAAAATAGTTAATAATGTTGATAATCTTTGTTTTTAGTCAATTCCAAAAAAACCTCTGGATTTATTCATTGGAAATATACAACGTGGATCCAGTGCAACATTACGGGACGGAATATGATGGATTATTATCGTTACTAACATGTGCTGATACTGGATTATACACACACGCG
Source organism: Julus scanicus (assembly GCA_034698625.1). Lineage (NCBI taxonomy): Eukaryota > Metazoa > Arthropoda > Diplopoda > Julida > Julidae > Julus > Julus scanicus. The sequence continues at coordinate 9,294 of JAQGBW010004855.1, forward strand.
GATATGACGTCACGGGTGACAATCGGTCGTCTACATTTCGTTATAAGTGGAGGATTGCTTTACTTCGTTGTGAACGTTGTGCTATCGAAGCAAATTGAAGGATATCTGTGAAAGTACTTGAAATTCAACGACTTTAGTGAAAAAATTCGTGACTGTAAATCATCATGGCATCGTGGTTCAGATGCGATTTGTAAACCCCTGGCTACGAGGGAAAAAGTACCAGTCATCAGAAATATAACAGGTAAGAAATGACATTTTTTATGGTTATTATTAACAAGTTTAAAATAAATGTATAACATCTTAGAAGTTGGATAATATAAGTATTATGTATATGTTTACAATAACGGTTTTATTCGTTAGTCAATGTGAAATTATTTGTAAAAAGTATTAACGAATAGAGGTCGGAGATTGTAAAAGTTATGCAAAGCTTTGGTAGATTTTAAAGTTTTGATTATACCAAATAAATGCCAGATTATGTAAGTTGGAGTACGGATGTTTTGGAAAAATTAGTAAGAAAGTTTAGCAGAAAAAATGGTACTAAAGTTTGGTACATATTTAGTACAAATGTTTTGTACTATATGGTATGACTGTTTAGTAGAAAATATTACGAAAGTTTTGTAAAAATTTAGTAAAAACAATAGTACGAACGTTTAGTAAAAATATAAAATGACAGTTTAGTAAAAAAATAGTACAAAAGTTTAGTAAAATATAGTACGAATTAATGTTTTATAAAAATATAGTACGAAAGTTTAGTAAAAGATTGTATGAAAGTTTGGTAAAAAACAATGTACAAATGTTTTATAAAAATGTAAAACGACAGTTTATTAAGTTAAAACAAATAGTACGAACATTTTATATTAGCATAGTACAAAAGTTTAGTAAAATATAGTACGAATGTTTAGTACAAAACATGACACGAAAGTTTAGTAAAAAATAGTACAACATTTTGGTAGAAAAGTAGTACAAATGTTTTGTAAAAATGTAAAATGACAGTTTATTAAAAAAACAAATAGTACGAAAATTTTATAGAAGCATAGTGCAAAAGTTTAGTAAAATTCGTACGAATGTTTAATAAAAAAAACATGATACGAAAGTTTAGTAAAATATAGTACGAAAGCTTAATAAAAAAAATAATACGAATTTTTAGTAAAAAAACATTATATAAAAGCTTAGTAAAAAAAAAGTAGGAAAATTAAGTAAAAAATAGTACGAAAGTTTAGTAAAAACATTACCAAAACAGAGTTACTAAAAAAGTTTCTATCAAGTGTCAACAATGCAAAATTCACGTTCCTACAGGTTGATACTAATGTCGAGAAATGGTATTATAATTACAAATTTTAATAGGGGGATGTTCAATGAAATATCACATCAACAGAGGAACATATTTAGGATCATTAAAGCACGGATTATACTTGGGATGTTTTTTTGTGTGTGATAATTTTAATTTTCATGACCTTAATCTGTCACACATTATTATAGTTATTTTTTAAGGAAACACGGATGATAATAATGAACAACGTTACCCGGTTATAAATGTAGCCTACAAATTAATTTCAAATTAAGTGTTCTCTTCAGGTTAAAGCCTGAGGAATTTTATAAGCAGGTGACCGTAAACGAATTAAGTTTTTATGGGAATCTATTCAAAACTGTCTCCCCACAAGTAATTTTTCATGTCTTTTTTTCCTCAATTTATTTTTTGTTCTTATTTTTGTGAGGACGACAGGTGGTTGCTTACCTGGTTTTACTTTTGCATTCAAAACCCCCTATCAGCTTTTTTAATAGTCCGCTGAATGATGTGACTTGTCCTATACGGATGTGGGATCAGATTAATTCCCGTATAAATTGAATTTTATCTTTAGTTTCAAGCCACAAATAGGACGATAATCCCGTTATAGAAATTTAAAAAATTCATCCATAGTGTCCTGTCTGGACGAGTGACCCCTGGAGAGGAAAGTGCTGGGAATTGACCTGTAAGGGGCAACATCCAGGTGAAGATAAAAATTATCAAAATATTTACAGTAAAAATGGTATTATTCTTCTTAATGCAAAGCTATTAAATATGAAAGGATCCCATTGTTCCTATATTATTGATACTCCCAAGATGGCCATCATGGCATAATGACGTCAGCATTGTTTTAACGCTATTTTCTACTTTTTGCACAATTTGACTGTCTTGAAACGTGCAATATCGTATACAAACCCTCGCTTATGGACACACAAAGTGCTTAATCGTCTTCATGCCTAAATATTAAAGCGCATCAGGGGGTGTAAGTACCGGAAGGACACAAGACAGCTTTTTTATTGACGTTTGTCCGAAGTTTTTTTTTATTTGATTTTGATTATACGTATAAAGTCATGACATGAATGCAAGTAGTATTTCCTTACAATCTTAGGCTTAGAAATGCTTCGAATATAAGCTTGAAATCTCAGTATTTTATTCGTATCACAGTCTCACTTTTTCTTGGTTGATTTTTATCTGATTTTGGCTATCTCAAGTTGTGTCCTATATTGTTGAAAATTTCGCTAGTTTATGATTACAATTATCGCTAAATTTATGTGTAAAACTTCTATGCACAACGTGCTGTGGAATAGAGAAAAATCTGCTATATTATAGTATTAGTAATAGAATTGTGTGTGGAAATATTTGAATTTATTTTTGCGTAAATTACTGAATTCATATGGTTTTTTAATTATGTGCAAAAATTGGAAATTTAGAGTGATAAAAATAGTGTTGCATTTGTCATAATTTTAATCATGACTATTTTTTTATATTTTAGTTTTGTTCAATTTTTTCATTTCGGTTTTTAAATGCTTTTCTCGACACTTTAAACGATAATAAGTAATTATTAACACAACTTTGAAAAGGCTTGCTAGCGTTGCATTCGTAAATTATTGTCTGCAATTGAAGAAATTGCACGTTATTGAATCCAATGCTAAATTTGGCGGGAAAGTAGGTGTATCTTGCTGGTCTACTATTGACACGCCATAGCATGAAGCGCTTTAGTTTAGTCCACGAAGCTGACGAATGAATTGCGCTTTCTGGTTTTATCGAAAAACGATTGCTTCAAATATAGCCACCGAATGCACAGACGGATCTGACAATAGGATTCAAATACGTGGCGGGTTTCATTAGTTATCAACTCAAGACATCATTCTTGTTTTTGATAATTGCATGATTAATGATGTTTTTAATGTTTTAAATATGGAAGGCACACGTGTAATCGACGTCAAAATTCTACATTGAACTGAAATGGTCAAGGCCGTATATGTAATCACATTTTGGGGAGAATTGGGTCCAGAATCTTGAGGTGGTCTATTTGGGCCCTAAATTTTGGATTTCCAGTATTATGCAGAACTATTATCATCTTAAAACTCCCACTTTTAATGCAGAAAAACTGCGTTTTTACCTTAGTAAATTTACGTTTTCACCTTAGAAAATGTGCTTTTTTCCTAAGAAAACCTGCGTTTTTACTTTGGAAAATCTGCGGTTTTACCTTAGAAAATATGCGTTTTTATTTTAGAAAATGTACGTTTTTATTTTAGAAAATGTACGTTTTTACTTTAGAAAATGTACGTTTTTACCTTAGTAAATTTACGTTTTCACCTTAGAAAATGTGCTTTTTCCTAAGAAAACCTGCGTTTTTACTTTAGAAAATGTACGTTTTTACTTTAGAAAATGTACGTTTTTACTTTAGAAAATGTACGTTTTTACTT
>JAQGBW010004856.1:0-13005 GCA_034698625.1 Julus scanicus
TAATCTTTAAAAACACGTGTGCATCTAACCAACCTTGAAACTTGCAAAACAACAACACACCATGTGAAATCCACGTTATTTTTGTCACGTGTGCAAAAGAGGGTCACCCATAAATTCTGGGCAATCCATAAATTCCGCACAATATATATATATTAAAACACAAATAATAAGTTTACATATGTGGACTTATATATATACTCGTATGTAGGGTCATTTATTGGCATACATGATCTTACTTTCGCATATAAAATCATTTATGGGGGAAAATTCGTTATTTCGGTTATGTGCAAGTTTCCTTCTAAATATAGTCCATGACATAAAACTCCTAATTAAACACCAGCCCATGTATATGGAAATATACATTTATGAGGCATTATAATTTATATGGCATATGTGATTAAAACTATATAATTTTTCCACCCTTGTCCTTTAACATATTCAGTACATTTTTTCCACCTGGGAATTCATCAATGTCTTCATTTTTTTTAATACGTTCTCGTGTCACTCGTTTTCAGTCAGTTGCCCAATTTCGTTAATGTGAAATTTCTGATCCGGTTTGGGTCGTTCTGTAATTGTCAACACATGTCATTTCGACGTAATGCTGACAAGTCTGGTACCAGTTTCATTATCTAAATGGAAAAAGTTGTACAAGCTCCTTCTCTGGAGATTTCTTTTGTTGTTTTTTTTCTTGGGTTTTTGGTGTTTCTTGGGTGTGAGGGGAATACATTATATTGAATTTTAATTTTTTTGTCAAAACACAAGTTGTTGTTATATTCAGTAAACTTGTAGTTAATTTGTCAAACGCTGTTCCAGATCCATTCGTGTATCAGATAGGGCTGACTATACTTAACCCACCATCTGAGAAATTCGATATTTTAACGAAGGCAATGAATAAACATGCATTGCGAGAATTGAAAACGTAATAAATTGAACATTTGATATCATGTTGGCGAGATTTTAACTGAAATGGTGATTTGAAAGGCAAATGAGGAAAACATTTGTCATGGCGATCAGGTTTTCATTTTGTCTTTGGTTTCATTGGAGTGAGGTTTTATATACACCCATATCTCGCTTTACGGCCTAGATACGTTCCTGGAAAGTTGGTCGTAAAGCGAAAAAGCCATATAACGAATCAATTCTTTCTGCATTGAGATTATCATTTTCCCCCCTTGTTAAACGAAGTGAAACTCAGAAGTTGTTTTATTGTTAGCCAAATCCGACCTTGTTTGTGCAAATTGGTGTAACTTTTTAGCAACTTTCTTTAATTACAGCATATTTTTTTGGCCGTATAACGAAAAATTGTGGGCCGTAAATCGAAAACAGTGCCATAATTAAAAAATACTGCTTTAAGCTATAATCTGTTTTCATACTGTATGTCGAAAACATCTATGAACATACCGCATATGAGACGTAATATGGTATTATGTCCTTATTTTGTTTTCCGCCCATGATGTTCTATTTTGCTTTCGACGTGGGAGATCTTACAAAATGTAGTCATGTTTTCATTTATTAAAATTAACTTTTAAGCAAATGGACCAAAGCAATTGCTAACCGGATAAACTATTCTTGGCATAAATAAGCAGTTTTATTTTTGACTGTTTCTAAAATTATCGACTTGATAACTGGTTTCAATTAAAACATATCAATACTCGGCTCAACTTCATCACGAGTTTCGTAATATTTAACGTGCATTAACATTTAAGGGCGATTGCAATAAACATTCTGGGTACGTCTGGGGAACATGATCACGACTGGTTTTAACCTATATCAGGTTCACACCTCGGCCATGTTAGCATTTTTTTTTTCCAAAGAAGTTTTGAAGTCGATGACTTCTGATTTAAAAACATAAATAAAGTGAGTCGTGCTGTTGACATGATTTCTACCACTTTTACCTGACATCTTAATCTGCTTTTTTACTTGTGCAATTTATATATGTTGTTATACAAGATATTCTCTATGCCTGAAAACATTGGTTTATTCTAATATGCCGGTACCCGAAAATATGTATAGTCCTATATGAAATTATTCAACTCGCAATTGAATTTTTATTCTTGGTGCAATTATAAAACATTAGTCATGCTGCAAATATACCATTGACAAGTGTATACATATATATCCTGCTATAATTGCAAACTAAAGTTATGTTAATTAGCCATGTAGTCAGCTGTAGGGCCTTATTCAAATCAAATTGGTTATACGGGGTACAGTGGACCACAACATTATGGGGTACAGTGGACCACAACATATGGGGTACAGTGGGACATGTCCCAGCATACCCAAATTTATGTTTTTGGAAAATATTTGTATGTTTTCTCCTTAATCACAACTTGAAATAAAAAACCATGTTTAAATTTATGTTTTAAAGTAAAAATGGTTCAAAATCACAGAAAAAAACCACACATTTGGGCATGTAAGCAGTGAAAATATGAAAGCTGTTTAATTACGGTTAATTTTAATCGTTTTTTGTAATTTATACTTGGAATTTTGAATTGACGTGCTGAATTAAACACAATTAACGGTACTATGAAGTTATTGGGCCTCAATTCTTAATTTTAAAATATTTATCGGGTCTCAATTCTCAATAACTTAACCTAACCTATATAACCTTAAACCTAACCTAACCAAATCAGGTACTATGATGTTAGGATAGGTTAGGTTATTGAGAATTGAGACCCGATAAATATTTTAAAATTAAGAATTGAGATCCGATAACTTCATAGTACCCAATTAATCAATGTTGTGTTCTTTTTCTTGAAAAATTTGGCTTAATTTCGCGTGGACCACTGTACCCCATGCCGCTTGAGACAGTCTGCGCAACCAACTTTAATCTTTTATAGCAAAAACTAGTAGCTCTAAAACGATGACAAAATGTATACAGATCCTGAAGGCTTGCAAGTATATTACTGTGTTGTTCTTTTAAAATGCTACAAGTTAAATATTTCCTTCTCCCCCCCCCCCCCTCATTAAAAAAAAAATGAATTCTAAAAAGTGTACCCATACATGTGTGACCATATATACGAGATTTTAGTCTTACTTGTTCAATTTCAACACATCTGCTCGGTTGTCCCTAGATTTGTACACAGTTCCTTTATTGCCACAAACGACCATATAAGGAGATTATCAATGCAGCGTGTACAGACCTACCAAGATGGACTGTATAATAGCAACTTAAAACCGCACTTTTTTCTCCATTACTTCTACAAGCCCAATTGCAGCAGGTCCAGCCAATTAGAAGGCATCATTTTAAAAACGAGTTCAGTACATGTACTATGGCCCTAATTAACTAAAAACCTGTAGACATGTGCAAAACGTTGGGGTATGTTTGAGTGTCATACATGGGCATGTATGGTCCTATACAGTTTTGCCTACGGGGATGCTGGGTTGGTGCGTTGCCAGGCCAACCTTATCGAATAAATTACTGCAGAAAAGCCAAGTCCATTGTCATGCAGACAAACTCGTGAAATTCCATGCTGAAATAAGAGCAAATTAGCGCCTTTATCTTTGTTTGTAATCTTGCTGTTAGAACTGCGAGTTCACAACCAGTAAATACCTTCTCGCAAATGTGTCCTGTCATTGAAGAAGGGACATGGACACGTTGGCAACAGTCATGAATTGCTTAGTAAAGCGCAACGCTAGCTGTTCATGGGAAACCTTGAAAGGAATTTTTGGAGGACAAACCGTTAACATTCGAAAGAATTTTTTTTTTTTTTAATTAGAGCAGTTTGTGTCTACCAAAAAAAGAAAGCAGTAAAAAGGCTGTCAAGGGAGTTAACTTAAAAGTAGATGATGCATTTTCCGCAGCACGAACAAGGTTTGAATACTGAAACCATGTCCCAGCAATGTGGCCAAACCACAGAAGTAATGGTTGCTCGGCAATCTTCTAGGTGCTACATAGCATAAAGATGCTCTTCAGAAACTATTTGGAAACAAGTATGAATATTTCATAGAAATGATTAACATGCAAAACAAAGCTACAAATTATATACGTTTTTACAAACTATCCTTGTTCTGGAACAAGGATAGGAAAACAATTAACTATATACTGTGTAGTGTGTACGATAATGCCAAAATAGGGTGAATATAGCCATGTATGATAATATATTGATGAAAATATGGATAAGTGTTAAAGGTATAAATATATCACATACTTGTAATTATTGTTATTGCTGTTGTTGTTTGTGGTTAAAGGGCACAATCACGACAAGGTTGAAAGTGCCCAGACGATACTTATTATTAATATGCACCTGCATGAATAGGAATTCTGAGTTGTATCGTCCCACCTCGCCGAACTTTTGCCTAACCTGCCCTAATCCTACATTCAAACATTGCCTTATTTATTCAATAAAACATTCAAGTCATAAATTGTATCCCTTGTAAACGCACAAGTTAAGCCCACAGAAAGCTCATTGTCACAATAAAGGTAGTCTTTTCTCATTTGTACATTTATCACACTTGGCACACTAATACAAGTAATAACATGTAGTACATGTGTGCCTCATCTAGGTGCTCTATCGGAAAAATAAGGTGATGTTTGTGGCCTTCCTGAAGACATGTTAATTTTGTAGACATTGTGCTAAATATTAATCATCGAATGCATTTTTTCTCATCTTTAATTTGCTTTGCATTTGGCTTCATTTCAAATATGTCATTCACCCTTATGCAGTGAAATTTTCAGGTTTATTGTTCTTGGTTTTTTTATATGAGGATTCTGTATTCTATTCCTTTAGTTTCAATATTCTTGTTTCTATTATTTCGATTTAATGTTTCCAGTTTCCCCTATAATGCCGTTTATGAGCTTGGTGTTAGGTTTCTAGAACAATCCGTTTTGTTTGACGCTCGATTTCATTGTAACATTTAACAGAACCAGAAATCTGATCTTGTGACATCTAGATAGCTAGCATAACTTATGTTTAAGAATCATTTTATTGACCTGGTTGTAAGTCGAGTTTTTTTCGTGTTGTTAATGATGGTAAATGTGTGTAATCCGAAATTAATTATTGAAATTATAGTTTTTGTTTAATGTGATAAAGCATACAAGTTTATGAAGCATGTCGTAAGTGGAAGATTATTAAAGATCCAGTGACCCCCTTATTATTTTTTTCCAAAACATCATTAGTAGCTAATGGTGACTTAATGGGCGAAACAATTGTATATGGATTATATCCAAAATTCGTCGTATAATTATGGAAGAAAATACATGACCACACATCCATCAGAGTCCAATAGACAATGGTCTATGTGTCCCGATTCTGTTATATTCCTACATGTATGCGCTCATCGCATGTCAAGATACAAAATGCCATCTTCGTATTTATTCAAGATACATCATCATTTATAGACAACAATTGACTTACTGTCTAAAAGACTACTTTTGGGACTGGTGAAAAATATGCTTTTAGATAAGTTCATTTATACACGGGATGCATTTAGACAAGTTTTACTATATTAAGCGTTTTCCATACTGTATATTAATGTACAATGTAAGTGCCATATGATGCACATACATGAGACAATTAAATTAAATCTCGTTTAAAGTAGCAACATTTTAGCAAGTTGGTGTGTGGCTTACTTTTACTTATTTTACTATTTGAATATCAAAAAATTATGAATGATTATTCAAAACAACTTTCGTTTATAGCATCTTGCAATTTAGTATATTCACATCCTCAGTCTTGTCCCCATAACCTCATAACCGGTCATCATTGTGGTTACTACCGAAATCACCACGTCGTTAAAATTATTGCAAACCGAAAATGAATGCAAATGATAAAAACAAATATGCTGAAAAATCAGCACTTAATATAAGTAGTTCTCAGCCTGTTTAGGTTAAACGAAAACCACTTTTTTAACATGTTCCTGGTTATTAATCATAAGTAAGTCACTAGATCCAGCAGTGTTATGTTATAAAATTTGATTGTTTTTATGGCTTTTAATCGCTATGGCAGTATTTTAAATCGAAGTGCTACGGAACTTATCAAAAGGACCAAAATTGGTCTTTACATGTTGCAAATAGAAAGCATTAGAATTGTTTAACATATGAATGGCACATATGGGGTGCCGTTTTGTGTGCACATGTCCTGAGTTGAAAATACTGCCCTATGTAAATGTTTTATTGCACTTACTGTGCTCAGATAGCGCAAGAAGTTGTGATATTGCATATACCAAATAAATTTAAGGAATTCTTCCCCAGGTTGAAACATTAACTGATATATTACATGATTAATATACCCCTCACTTTAAAACGTTTGCATTTGCCATGTGTCCTTTTGAAGCATTGGGAGACTGTGCCCTATTTGGAATGAGCAGTTAATTGTTTGCATAGAATCCGGTATTTATAAGTAAACTCTGTTCCAGGGGCAAAGGGATTTTTTTCTGCCCCTATGGGCAACGGCGTTTCTCAAAGCACTTGCGCCCTTTTGAGGTCCATGCTCCAGGCGGCTGCCTAATTTCGGGGGGGATATGGTCCAAGAATCGCGGAAAATTGGCGAATTCGGGTTGGAATTTGTAAAATTTATTGGATTTCGGGGGGGAATTCTATCCCCAATATTCCCCCCTTCATATATACGGCCTTGCTTTTACCTCTCGATCCTATGGTGTGGAGTTAGATTCCAAGTCAAGGTCTTTCAGCTCGTTCTGTTGAGTTTAAAATCCATGCAGGGGTTTCCACCATTTTGCAATGGCCCACTGCCCCACCGCAAAGCAATTCTGTTTTTTTTTTCATAACTCTCGTAAATCCCAAAATGCCCGAACTTTGATCATAAAAACAACATTTTCTTAGTTTTTTTTGAGAATAGATTGTGTGGGTAGGGGAGTGGTTGGTCCACTGATTAATATTTTGACGATTTGTGGCAGAAAGGTTGGTGGACACCCTTGGTTTAAACTGATATGCCGCCTTGAAACCAACCAGACAACGTCAGCGAGAATTCAGTTTATTCAAGATGGTACATAACACACACTGCTCGAGAAACTGTTTAACTTCTCCATCGAGAAAAACTAGATTTTATACCCACCTACCCTTTGGACACCTAATAGCCCCGATTTGAACTCCGTTGATTATTCCATCTGGCGGAATTTGGGGCAAAAAGTGTACCAAACAAATATTCGTGATGTCAAAGAGTTAAGACGCCGAATTCTGGCCACTTGGGATGAACTTGATCAAACAGTAATCGACTCGTCAATTGCCCAACGATGTAAGCGCCTCCGGGCATGGGTTGCAACGGATGGAGGACATTTTGAGTACAAATTGAAATAGCTGTTTTATTAGTACGTTTGTTGCCTATAATTGTGCAAAATTGGATTTACTATGAATAAAATACATAAAAGTTACGAATATATGAAAAAGGTTCACCAATTTTTTGCTGCCACCCTGTAGTTTATGATATCCATATATTGCGTTTCCCAAATGTATCCGTATATAATTTTACCACCCTGGTGCTTTCCCCTTTGTCTAAAAAATGTTGACAGCACTATCGTGGTTGCTCTCAACATCGCTGTAACATTTGTCGCTCCAAGGTGAGGTGACAAAAATATCAGTCAACAGCTAGCCTTGTAAATGCGTTGTGATTTTGAGGAACTTTTATGACCTCAACCTCGGCATGTGGTGAACACGTCCGGAGGGAGTGACCCATTTCATTAAATCAAATTAAAAGAATATTTGATTTTGATTGTTTTTACATAATGTTCTTGCATTGTTAGTCCGAATTTTACGCACTTTAACAACATAATGTCAGTGTCAAATTATAAATGAATGGCACTCACTAAGTTCTTTTTATGGTGATAGTTCAATGGGTCAGTGCCAGGCCGCCTTTTTTGTTTTAATTTATTATAATGTTGCTAAAATATTACTAAAAGAAATAAATAAAAAGCTGTACAAAATAGTGTCAGTATTTGTAAGAGCTACAGGTTATTTTTCCCTCTTAAATCTTGGAATGGACTCCAAGAAATTGTGTAAAGATTCTAATGTACACTCCATATCTACCATTTTCTAAATATTCTGTATATCAGGTTAAACAAAAGAAAGCGAATATACTTATTACATGTATTACCGCTTTTAAATTTATTTTTATCCTACAGTGAGGTATACAATGCATACAAAAAACATCCAGAATTTCGGTACTTAAGTATTATTCTAGATTACCTCAACCGACTGCCCCAATCCTAACCTATCATAACCTAACCTAACATAATGCAAGATCAGGTTAGATAATACTTAATTGGGCTAGGATGGGAGCAGTCGGTTGAGGTAGTCTAGGATATGTAAGTACCAGAATTTCTTCAAATGGCACCGAACGAACCAAACTCCAATTACGTTGAATTACCAATTTATGTTAGAATGCATGATTTTTCCACGAGGATACATTTAAAGGTTTGGAGTTTGTACTGTACACGTGCACCGAATATTCACATTACGTATTCATCCTAGTATATACAAAAACTTGATAGAATGAGCACTTTTGCCTTGTCTCACCAATGTTCAATGTAGACAGGTTTCACTGTATGTCACTTTAAATACTTCACCCTGTATGTCCATATATTTTCCAAGTAATTTTGTGCCAAGTTTAATTCCTTGATGGTTTTTTTTTGCTGTATTGTTCAACATGGCAGGCGTATAATGACATTATAATTAACTTGTCTTTTTGAGTTCCATGCCCGTGTTATTGTTTATGACTGCAACTCGCTGCCATAACTTTTTGACATATCTATCACGGCTCACAAGATGTATATTCTAAGCCCAATTAATTTCGCTTAATTAAAATCGTGCGTTTTTAATTACGGTTTATTATTGTTATGGCGCTCGCACACCTACCTCAACTATTCACGGTTTTATCTGTACTTCCGAGGAGGAAAATTAGCATTTCTGGTTGATCTTGACCACATTTTTAAGCTGGAAATTAAAACTTGCCTCACGCCAATTAATTAATCCCAGTTAATATCAACTTGTATCAATGGCTTAAATCGAAGGCTTTTATTTATAGCACTCTGCTAAGTTGTCATTCTTAAAATAAAAATGTTTAGGACAATAACTTAGCCTTGCATTAATATACCTTGGGTGGATATTCTCCATATACAGTATATCTGAAGTCAGCGGTTAATTTTGTTATAGATTAGGTTAGGGCAGGTTAGGCATATTATAATAGAATTATAATAAAAGTACAATAAATGATTTTATAGTTATTTTATCTTGCAGTTTAATGGAATTCGGCAAAATCGGAGGGGTTGTCGGCAAGGTGGGTCTAAACCTTGGGAAAAGTATTAAAGCATTGATATGACATGTATACAGTGCATATACTTGCAGATATATTGACTTATCGGTTAGAAAAATTAAATAATACCATACATACGTATGTCTCAACACATGTTTGATCATATGGCGTTTTATATCGTTTTATGGAAAGAACTGTGCATATAATTTAAAATAACGTATGTTAATATAGCACATACACAGTATATATTGAAATACAGAAGGGCAGATGTATATACATGTATACCAAGTGGATTTAATGGACACCACGTGACTCAGCACGTCTCGCCCGAAGGGGTTACAATTGGTAGTTATATGGTTATAGAAAATCATAACGAAAATCAATAGTAAATGGATATATGGACATGACAGAAAGTGAACACTATATTGTAATATGGGTCATACATTCTCATTTTTTACAATTTATGGAAATTTATGAAATATATGGGTAGTAATAGGCAATATCCCCATACAAGCTGTAGATGTCTAATTTCTAATATGCCTATATATTTTATTTACCAGATATACTTCAAGTTTATTTTTTTCTGATTATAACGACATTTTGTTTTTCTAGGGACCGGCCCTTAGAGCCAGTGAATGTGTCGCGGCATATCAAATAAAAAACACTGCTCTATAGGACAACAAATATTCTGAACAGTAGCGCCCTCTCTGTTGCGAAAAACAATTGTTTTCCGAAGACCTTTAAAAACAGGAGCTGACCTTGCTAACTGATTTTCATAATTCCAGGTAATTTATAGGGGGAAAAGTTAAATCCAGTGCAATGTGGGTAAGGGTTTTTAATAGCACAGAGTGCATGCGCCTTTGAAGGACATAAAAGAAACGCATAGCGAAAATGAGGTGATAATGTCACAAGAGTGCCACGCCTCTCTTTGCTTGCATTTTCTTAGTGAATCACAGCCGGAAATTTCGATTGTAATCTCGTTCAACCGTAAACTAAAATAGTGGAGCAAGGTTGTCCCTTGATAGATCTCAAATATACGTTTTTTGTGTCTCGAACAGGTTTCAAAATGTTAGATCAATGGCGGATATACGTCCAGCGCCCTCTAGCATTGCAGTTTATGAATTTTACGTCCCTACCCGGATGGAAAAGTTATATATGGCCATATATACCATGTAATGCCAAAAATATAGTAATATCTTTCATGTTCCAATGTCTGAAAACATTTGTTCATGGATGAAACTATACCATGCATAAGCCCCAATCTGCCTGAAAAACATGTGCCATACAGTAATGCCATATGGGCATATTGGAAATTAAATAAAGGCACAACAGCACACATTATGTATGTATTCAGATTTGCGTAAGTGTCATAATGGTATTGTATAAACGGTCATACACTGTATGCGAATGTATGACCCTATATGCATTCGTGTATATCTGTGTCCATATATGCTATGTCCACTTTCTGATGTGACCATAAATGTTCACATCGAAATTTTTAGTAACAATCTTAGTACATGTTAACTTCTCCAGTTCATCTCCAAGACGATGCAGGCACACATTGACGGGATCATGGAGATCGGGGAAAAATTGGCTGTCGCGGGAGAGTGCCGTGTTCTCGGTGGTCCGGCACGGTGCCCAACTGTACCGGCTGAAGGGGTCGCTTCGGCTCTACACAGAAACGGCAGTCGTTGCGGCCACCGCACCATTTCAACAATGGCACGCGGTCTTGGACATCCAGACCCGTCTGCCATCTGACGGTTATTGAGGGAGGATCTTGCGGACTTCGTGGAAGTCACCGGGGAATTTGACAATTGTGCAAGCTGCGGAAGTTGCGCAATGGGCAAGCTGTCGGCTCGCCCTTTTCCGCCAGTGTTTTCAGAGAGGAGCAGCCCATCGATCTGATCCACATGGACATGTGTGGACCTATGCAAGTGGAAACTCCGAGCAAGAACCGTTATGCCTTCACCTTTACAGATGGTTACTCTCGTTTCATGGTGATACGTCTGATAAAGGACAACAGCGACGTGACTGCGGTTACCATCGCATTCCTGACAAAAATGGCAACGCAGTTCGGCCGAACGCCGAAAGCCATTCATTCCGACAATGGTCGGAAGTATCTCTCGGACGAGCTAGTCTTATCTTGTCCAGAAGGGGATACAACACCAGCTGATCATCCCCTACACTCCGCAACAAAATGGCGTTGCAGAGCAGAAGAATCGCTTCCTTGTTGAGATGGAGCGGACGATGATCCAACTGTTCCAGGGAATCAAGCCAAAGCTCGATCACATCAGGGTGTTTGGATCGAGAGTCTACAGCCTTGTGACGAAGGAGCTGCAAAAGAAGTTCGACATGGCCAAAGAAGGGATCCTCGTGGGTTACGACGGTGACTCCAAGGGATACCGGATTCTCGATCCTAACACGGCGACAATTTGGAAGGGAAGGTCCGTTAGGATCATGGAAACGGCTGAACGAAGTTTTGCCCCAGCAGTTTCAGCACAGCCAAAAGGCGGCACACTCACTGTCTTGAGGTATGGTGAGGACTGGATCCCATTTTCATGTGTTTTGGAGCAGTGTGTGAGCACACCATTGCAAAAGCCTGTTGCGGAGTTTCCCGCTGCAGAGGTTCCTGTTGTGGGAGTAACTGCTGCGGGGGTTGCGACTCCCAGCCAATCGTCAAGGGTAAACTTAGGAGTTGAACCACTGCGGCTAACTTACCTCGTGAATGCTGGCATGGCTTGTGAGCCCACCAGCTGAGAAGAGGTAACGACCATGTCCAACCGTGAGCGGTTGTTATGAATGCGGGCAGCGCAAGAGGAGATCAACTTGCTTCACCAACACAAAGTTTGGGAGCTGGCAGACCTGCCGCCGGGACAACGAGCGATATCCTTGAAGTGGGTCTTCAAGGAGAAGAGAGATGCGGAAGGACGCATCCACTCCCACAAAGCTCAATTGGTGGCCCAAGGGTTCACCTAGAAGTTCAGATGGGACTTCGAAGAGACCTTTGCCCTTGTGGTAAAACACCAGACAGACCGGGTTCTCCTGGCTGTTGCGGCGGCAAAAGGACATAGACCTTCAGAAAATCGGCACTTGCTCACCTAATTCCTTGGCCAATCGTTTTTTCGTTTTGGATTTGATGATATTTTGGATTGTTCCATAGGAAATCACAATTCTGGCCTTTTTTAGTTGTTTTTCAATCATCCTGCATGACATTCCTTCTTTGGAAAGTATTTTTACGCGATACTCGACCTCAGGTCTTCACCCTCTGTAGGAAGCATAAAATGTTAATTTTTTGATTTATTTGATCAAAAAAATGGATACGGCTTATTATGTATAGAATTCTTTTGTTTTGCCAATCATACGATCTTTTAATTTTTAAACATTTATTTTCGCCAGAATTGATTGGAGGCATGATTAGGCTGCTTGTGGTCAAAAAGTGAAAAGGCCATATCCAAGGCTTTGATGGATGCATCTACCGAATATCCCCTGCGGCGTATCAAGTTAGCACTTTTACTTGGTTAATGACTGCATGTGGTTTTAGCAGGTTTCCACAGTTGTTTTCAGGCAAATGCCATCCTCTAAAAATCTGCCTAGACTGTGTTCCTTCGCTTCTTCATATCTATTATAAATTACCAAACAATCCACAAAAAAAATCCAAAATACTGATACTAATAACAATTGCCACACTGCAAATCAAAATATCTTGAAACAAGATGCGTTATCACCTTTTTTTGTTGTCCCCAAATCAAGACGTCAAAGTGCATCTATTTTACTGCATCTAATTTTTTTCATCTTAGATTAA
>JAQGBW010004857.1:0-13004 GCA_034698625.1 Julus scanicus
AAAAAGATGAGCATGTGCCAATGTTCTGTTGTGTTTAAAAAGGTGTTCTTTCCAGTTTGCTTTCATCGAATAAAGATTGTTTTAGGTTTCAATCTGCAAATTACAACATACTATAACTGATTTATTTTATTGAAATATGTTTAAATACATGTCTTTTAATATTGGCTTAGTAACCTTTGACCCTTGAGTTGTTTTTTCTTTCATATTGATGTAAAATGTATACTTCTATTGAGTGGCCAAATACTTTTTTTGCCTGTGAATATTGGTTATTATTTTGTATGTATTTTTTATGACTTTGCAAACATTTAAAAAGCTGTCGGTAATATTATAATACCTTTTTTGCTCAAACTTTTATGTTAACTTGCAGTACAAGCTGATATCACAGTAGCAAATTGGGATATGTACTTCAATCTGGACGCCAGAGCTTACCGTACTTAAACAAGGACGGCGCAAAGTGTCCATCCTCAGCCGCCAGGACCCAACCACTGATGAATTTGCAGCCACGCTGGCAGATTACCATACTGCTCGGACTGACTATGCTAAGTCCATCCAAGACGCAAGCACCCGGAGCTTTCAGGAATTTCTAGCAGGCCACAAGGATCGTGACGTATGGTCACTACACCGCCGAATTGTCTGTAGTCGCGGTATTCCGTCGGTCCTTTCGACGGTCCTACCTGGCGCCACTCACACCGTCACTCCGGAGGAGATGGCTCAAAGACTTTTAGAACATTTCTTCCTGAGAGACACCCTCGATGATGCTGGACAGGCCCGCCTCCGTATTGATAGCCTTGCTGCTCCCGTGGCCCCGGACAAGCCCCTCTTCACTGCAGGCGAGATCCTCGAGGCTCTCCAACACATAGACTCCGCCAAAGCTCCCGGTGCTGATCATCTTTCTGCTGACATGTGCCTTCACGCAATCTCTCGTCATCCCGAGCTGTTTGCCTGCCTCTTCAACACTTGCCTTACGCTTGGGCATTTTCCTACGCCATGGAAGCTGGCGACTGTGCGAGTTATCCCCGAATTCCAGTGGGACAACTACTCCCAGTTGTCATCCTATCGCCCTATCTGTCTGCTCTGTATTCTTGGGAAAACGTTAGAAAAGATCATCGCAGGGTGGGTCACCCACGTCGTCCGGCACACCATGTCCCCCTTACAGTTCAGTTTCCGTGCTCAGGTTTCCACCATCGATGCACTGCCCACTGTTATTCAATGGATTGAGCGGAATAAATCTAGTGGCATGCAGGTTGTGGTAGTCTCCTTGGATATTAAAGCGGCCTTCGACCACTCTTGGTGGCCTGCACTGCGACTGCAGCTCCTCCGGAAGCAGTGCCCATCAAATCTTGTCGGTCTGATTGATTCTTATCACTTAGACCGCACGGTTCGCTTAGATCTTGCCGACGCCCGTGCTGAGCTCGGTACCCAGCGTGGATGTGTGCAGGGTTAATGCTGTGGCCCACTCTTCTTGAACATTATACTGGATGACCTTCTCGGGCTACTCCTTACCCGTGAATGCCTTCTCCAGGCATTTGCAGATGATGTGTTCCTGATCGTCTTTGCGATGGAAGTTGCAACCCTGGTTGCCTCTACTAATGTGGCCCTCGCTACCATCTCAGATTGGGGAACCAGCAGAAAGCTTACTTTTGGTGCGGACAAAACTAAGCTCCTTGTGACTGCCCGTGATGTCCACATCACAATGGATGGTCTGGTAATCGAACGTGTACCTAGTGTGCATGTACTGGGTGTCCTCATTGACGATCGTCTGCGTTTCACACCTCATGTCAAATGGGTCCATGGCAAAGAACATCTAGCATATAAAAACATGTCACGCATTGCCCGGATCTATTAGGGTTCCTCGTCCTTTATTCTGCGTAACCTATACCTCTGGGCTGTGAAGCCTGCCGTGAAGTACGCAGCAGAAATCTGGGCTCGTGCCGTGTGGTTCAAGTATGTGCGCAAGTGGATTGATGCCTTTTAGCGCCGTTTTGTTATTGCTGTGGCTAAAGCATACCGGACTACCTCTTTGGTGGCAGCCCAGGCTATCTCCTAAATAGAGCTACTTTATTTTGTAAGGGCGCAGCACTTGATAAGCGAGTCGACTGACAGAAATCACGCGAAACTCCGTTGAACTCGATTAATTTTATTTAAAAGGAAAGATATAAAATAGTTACAAAAAGAACAAAACTCGTTAACGACTAGTTTGCTCGAAACTCACGGGACTTCAAATCAAAGAAACCGATAAAAACATGAGCGGCTGATCGTCCCGATCAGGCCCCAGGAACATAATCACCCCGTCCTAGCCCCGAGCTCGCTTAATATAGTCCACCACCCCTGGTGGCGAGCTCGGGCGCTAGGTTACATAACTTTCTTGAATATTCTCGGTAATTGATATCATTTACGCAATCACATGCCAATTGACTCGCATTTGCATAACCCTCAATGCGCGGGACATTCTTTACTCGCATGCCTTGGACATTCTTTAGGGGGGATCACTTGGGGAATCCTTACACCCCCCTCCCCTAAGGTTTGGCCAGTCCCAGGACAAATTCACAATCAAATGATATAATAATAAAAAAATACAAATCTTTGGCACCCGTATCAAAAATACAAAACTAGATTTTTCTCACGTGGCACCCAGGGGCCCGTCGACCTATTGACGTTCTCCTGGCCAGCGGCCCACTCGTTGGTCTTTAAATTGACGAGCACACTGTCTACGACGGCGACGATCTACCGTGGCTGCCATTGCCAAGTAAATGACATCAGGCAATGGGTTGGGCACGGCAAAGCTCCTAGGCACTTGGAAAAAGTCCGAAGGTAAATTAACAACGAACGGTCCCCGCTGAGAAGGCACAGGGCGACCAGCCTGTTGAGCCAAATCCCGGTCCCAGTCTTCTTGCTGATACTCCGCCGGCGGCGGTCCACCCCGTGACTGCTCCTGTCGTGGATGTGGGACCCATGGACGGATCTCTCTTTGTGGCACCAGACGTCCCACCGGTGGTAATTCCACTATGAACCCTCTTTCACGTGGAGGCATTGGTGGCTCCCGATGGACTTCTGTTTCCCGGTCCCAATCCTCTGTAGGTTCGTAATTTTTCGGTAAAAAGTCATCCCAACCAGGTCGTCTCTGATATTCGCGGAAACCACCGTGTTGTCCACGGCCTCTCCAGGTTGCACGGCCAAGCGGTCTACGGCGATCCGGCGTTGGATAACGACTCTCGTTGCCAAACTGCGTACGAGCCTCAGGATGGGATTGACGCTGCTGTTGTGGCAATGGCCGTCCCCCACGTTGTCCACGCTGATCTTGTCGAAAGTTATTGTGGTCATTCTCCGGGAAGAAATCGACCCCTGCCAGTCTTCCTGTTACCGTACGACGGCGTCCCCCATCATCGACGGTCACTGTCATTGTTACAGTCGAATTTCGCGAACAATGCGCCATGGCTAAATATACTTTGACAGCGAGAAAGAAATAAGCCTTTAACAACAAAGTTATCAACAAGACCCAAAAACATGCAACAAATTCACAGTCATGCGCCATTCCAGCATAATTCTCATGCTGAGCCACAATCCCCACAGGACGGCCCCCTGCCATCTTAATTTTTCCAGAAAACTGCAAAAAAAATATATTTGACTTACCGGAGGCGGCCACGCTTGGATCGAAAACAAAGGAACACGCGGGCAGCTACGCGTCAGCAGATGCGGGCCAAGTCCACTTTTTACCTCTCGCCGAGGGTGGACACGCATCTTTACGCGCACTAATTGTGACCAATTTCTCGCGGCAATTTTAAATAGTCGCGCTCGCAACGCCAATATTTGGGGTACTCTCCTAGGCTGATAACGCTTCAAATTACCAACATGAAAGGTTAAGACAGCGGGTGTTCCTCGTTGTGTATCCCGTAGCGCATAATTCAAAACCGAAACTCTTTCCATTATCTGATAAGGTCCATGATATGGGGCCTGAAACTTACCCTGGCCAAAACGTGCCAGAGCCAAATCCCTTACCAGGACCCAATCCCCCACATTAAATGTTGCTACTCGGCGCTTCCTATCATAATAAATCTTCTGCTTAATCTGTGACTTAATTAATCTGTCACCAGCCTTTTCCTGAAGCTCTTGTACTGGGGCCAAAGGGCCCACGGTCGGTGGTTCCCCCATAACGTTATGAACTGGCAATCTGGGCAAAAACCCATAGAATCAACTCAAAAGGGGACGTACCCAACGATGCCTGTGTGGAAAAATTATACGCCGCCACCGCACGGGCCACTTTACCCCACACACGCCCTTTGGGGCCAGGGCCCTAACTGATGTCAGTAACGTCTGCACCAACTTTTCTGTCAATCCGTCTGCTTGCTGATGGTAGGGGGTAGACGCCCTGTGTTTTATTCCATATTGTTCAAAGAAATTTTGTACCCGTGTACTCAACTGGGGGGTTCCACTATCGGAGATAAGAAATTTCGGGACACCAAACCTGTCAAAGAGATTGAGGAAAAATTTCTCAATCGCCACCGCATTTGCCCGTTAACATGGAGTCGCCACACAAAACCTTGTGCCATAATCCACAGCAACCAGCCAATATTGTGCCCATACCACTGATGGGGGAAATGGTCCCACGAAGTCGAAGCCCCACTTCATTGCTGGGCGATCCCCCTCTATTGGTTGCAATAACCCTGGGGTTAATTCCCTTGGTATCTTATTCACCTGGCACTGGGGACACGTACCAACGTATTCACTTATAGTCTTTTTTCATTTTTTTTCCAATAGTATGCTCTTTTCAACAGTGTCAAAGTCTTCGTAATTCCAAAATGTCCTGCCAATGGATGATCATGGCACTGCTGAATTACATCTGTCTGTAAATGCTCTGGGACCACTAACAGCAACCGTGGCGGGTCTGAGGGGTAAAAAAAGTATAATATCCCTCCCAACATAACATAACCTTTTTGGGTCTACCGCATCAGTTCCCATTCATAAATTAACCAACAATGGGTCCTTTTGCTGCTCCTGTGCCATATCCTTATGAGCTTGCAACAAATAAATATAGGCATCGTCTTCAACCGATGGCCGATTTTTCTGTTCTAAAATAGGATATCTACTTAAACAGTCAACATCCACATGCAATCCGCCCATTTTATACTCAATATCATATACAAATTCTTCCATCTTGGCTGCCCACCATCCCAATCGGTTGGATGGGTTTTTTAATGAGCGAAGATAACAAAGGGCATGATGATCAGTGACAACCGTCACTTTATTCAGGAAAAAATAATGACAAAATTTCTCGGCAGCCCACACTATTGTCAAAGCTTCCAATTCTGTGACAGTATATCGCGTTTCTGCTGGCAATAATGCCCGACTGGCATAAGCCAAGAGCGTTGATTCGATTTCTCCCCCTGATTCAGAATTGCCCCCAACCCCACACGCGACGCATCCGTATGCAGCCTCAATGGGGACCCAGAGGTAAACATTGCCAAAATAGGAGCCGACACAAAGCCAATTTTAATTGCCTAAAACTGTCCTGACATAATGATGACCACGAAAGGCACACTGTCCCTGGTCAAATTGATTAGTGGCCTAGCAATTATGGCAAAATCCTGCACAAAGCGCCGATAGTACCCACATAGTCCCAAGAAACTTTTAACGGCCTTCCTTGTTGTAGGTTGAGGAAAGTTTTTCACTGCCACCACCTTTTCAGGGTCTGTGGCCACCCCCTTGGCACTAACCACATGACCCGAATATCGAACTTGTTCGAACCCAAAAAAACATTTTGTTGGTTTAAATTAAATGTTTTGTTGTATTAACAAATTAAATATGGCTGTCAGTCGTTCCAAAAACAGAGAAAAAGTAGGTGCAAACACAATAATATCGTTAAGATACACCAAACAAGCTTCCCATTTCAGCTGCAGAAATACCTGATCTAGACCCCGCTGCATTGTAGCTGGGGCATTACAAAGCCCAAATGGCATACGTGTAAATTCGTAATGTCCTTCTGAGCAGGAGAAGGCCGTCTTCTCCTGATCTTTCTGACTCATTGGGACCTGCCAATACCCCAACATCATGTCAAGAGTTGCAAACCATGCAGACCCCTGCATAGCATCCAACATATCATCAATCCTTGGCAACGGGTAACTATCTACTATGGTATTCTGATTTAACTTTCAGTAATCTACGCAAAATCTTACTGTCCCGTCCTTTTTCCTAACATAAAACCACGGGACTGGAATACCAACTTTTACTAGGAGTAACCACCCCCTGCCTTAACATCTCAGCCAATTCCTGTTTAACAATCTGTTGCACCTTTGGAGATGAACGTCTAGGAGGAATGTAAACTGGGGGATTATCCCCTGCATCCACACAATGCGGTGGTAGATTACTTAACCCCAATTCTTGAACCGTCAGCGCAAATGCCCGTCTAAATTTAAACAACAAATGACGCAGCTCCATACGCTGCACTTTAGATAATGTGGGGCCCAAATTTAATAAGGATTCCAATAGCCCGTCATCCGCTGACGCGCCTGCTAACCCCAATTGTGCTCCATCGCCTATCAATCCCAACAGCGACGCCGGCTCTGCCTCATCAATTACTGAAACCAATGCAACAGGCATGCCCCCCTCCAACGACAATGGCTCGGCAGTCAAATTTGCTATCTGAAATAGACAACAACGTTCATCTGTTAAGGGAGTGCCTCTATAAATACAAGATCACCCGTACAGGCTTCTGCTGGCAACATACACATAACAGATGATTCCGAACATGGGGGCAACATCACCGGCTGCAACAGTCTCACTGCAAGGCCCTCCTGCTGTTTGTTTTCTTCTTGACATACTGTCTCTGGTATTGGGGCCACTTCCGGAAAACATTGGCCCTTTGGTTGCTCACAATTCCACTTTACGCCCACGTGTGCGAATGGGAATTGCTCTAATATAGTATCCTGATAACAAAATGTACTCGATTTCGGCAACACCACCAATCCCATTCGATAGCAGAAATCCCATCCTAGCAGAGCCACCTGCTTAGGGTACCGCAGCACTCGAAATCTGTGCACACACTGCCGTCCGCTAGTCATAACAGATGCCTCCGTCTCGCCCATAAACCGAATGTCATTTTGTGACACATCGTACAACGGTCGTAAAGGCCTTGGAGCCAGTAGCTTCAAGCCAAAATGCAGCAAATAGTCCTCCGATAACACACAGCACCGCACCTGTATCCACTGTTACCACTGCAGTGCGGTCCCCAATGCGCATCAAAACTGTTGGAGATGCAAACCAATCGTCCCACATTGTTTCTTTCTCCTTTTGCTGCTCCATCTCCACCACCAGTGGTTGGTCAACACTCGGTGCCTCCATCACAATTATGGGTAAGGGAATTCCCTGTTGTTCGGCTTTACCAGCCCCATTCACCGTCGCAACTGTGTTCCAAGCTGGTTTTTTCTCTTTGGGACAATTTCTCCGGATGTGTCCCAATTCCTGGCATCCCCAACAAGCCATCTCAGCCAATACTGGCTTCTTTTGTGGGGCCCCCGGTGGTCCAATTGCTGGCACTGGTGGTGGCAACGCAGGCTGAAACATCCACGGATAACTCGTTTGAAACCCTGGTGGAGCTTCAGGCATAAATCCTTGTGGATAACCCGGAGGGTATCCCGGGGGGTATCCCTGAAAAAACGACGTAGGGCATACCGGTGGTGCCACAACAGGAGTCACTGGTGGCACCGGCCTACTGATGACAGATGAGCCCTCTATCTTGATCAATGCAAGCCACAAATCGTCCAACGTGAGAAATTGCCTATCTCCCAATGCCGTCTGATAACATGGTAATAGTCCTGTCAATACCACACGAATAGTATCAATTGCCGGCGTTGCTGGGTTTAATGAATGTGCTCTGGCTGACATATCAGTGAAATAACTTCGCACGGACTCATTTAGTCCCTGTTTCTTTGAAATATAATCTCGCCATACTTTGGATTGAACGCTGTTGAACCATAAAACAGTTTTAGTCGTACCACAAGTTGAAGCCATGTCAAGCTTAACAACTCAAAACTGCGTGTATCAAACCACGTTGCTGCTTGTCCGGACAAATGTCCTCTAAGCTGACATGCATATGCCTGTACCGGCAATCCTTCTGCTCTCATCACCCCTTCAAATGTATTAAGGAACTTCTCCACATCTGCTATACCATCATACGTTAAACTTGCTGGATGCATATTAACAACCACAGACATTGGAGCAAGAGGCTGCGGCTGATTACAAGTATTCGTACATCCGATGTCCTTGGGCATATCAATGGCGATCTCTGGCTTCTGCCCTGTCCTCATGTCCACCGGCTCGCCTCCATTACGGTCATAATTAATACGATTTGTGTGGGTCAGCAAGTCCCGTTCTGATCCACTCCACGCCTGCAAGGCCATTTGCCATTGCGTTGTTGGATCCATATCAAAGTTCCTTACGTGGTCCAGATTTGGTGTGGAATGTTCAAACAATCCACCCGGTCCAACTGTCTAATCTGGGGCCACCGACGTATTCCCCTTATTCGCGTTGGTAAAGGCACGAGTATGGATAGTGTATTGTCTATCTTCCATACTCAATACACCATTTCATCAAAAAATGTCTCCGAAGCACAAAGTCTCCACGTACGGGGATCACGGTAATTTACCAAGAAAAACCCAACCTCCACCATGTAAGGGCGCAGCACTTAATAAGCGAGTCGACTGACAGAAATCACACGAAACTCCGTTGAACTCAATTAATTTTATTTAAAAGGAATGATATAAAATAGTTACAAAAAGAACAAAACTCGTTAACGACTAGTTTGCCCGAAACTCACGGGACTTCAAATCAAAGAAACCGATAAAACATCAGTGGCTGATCGTCCCGATCAGGCCCCAGGAACATAATCACCCCGTCCTTACCCCGAGCTTGCTTAATATAGTCCACCACCCCTGGTGGCGAGCTCGGGCGCTAGGTTACATAACTTTCTCGAATATTCTCGGTAATTAATATCATTTACACAATCACATGCCAATTGACTCGCATTTGCATAACCCTC
Organism: Julus scanicus; assembly: GCA_034698625.1. Taxonomy (NCBI): domain Eukaryota; kingdom Metazoa; phylum Arthropoda; class Diplopoda; order Julida; family Julidae; genus Julus; species Julus scanicus. Next base: position 9,032 of record JAQGBW010004857.1, read on the forward strand.
AATGCGCGGGACATTATTTACTTGCATGCCTTGGACATTCCTTAGGGGGGATCACTTATGGAATCCTTACAATCTTCGCATCGGTGAACTTGCTCAACTCACAGCTGCCCGCCACACCGGCGTAACCGCCCTGTTGCCTGAAGATCGTCACCTCGAAATCAAGACCCCTGCATCTAACCTCCTTCACCCTGCCACTCGCCTTTCCATCAGCTACTCTTTTGCCAGATCCCAGGAGGACTTGAACTCTACTCCTCCTGAGCTTCTGTGCATCTTCACCAATGGTAGCAGGTCTGCAAACGGGGTGGGGGCGGCTTTTGTCGCTTACAATGTTGATGGTTAGATCAACAGCAAGAGAATGAAGCTCGCCTCCTACTGCTCCGTTGCCCAGGCCAGGTTAAGTGGGCGGTGGCACGTCAGGCATGTTTCAGAGTCTTCAGTGACTCAAGGAGCATGCTGGATGCCATGCGTGACCGTTCATCGGTGAACCCATTTGTTACTGCTATCCACGCGATCCTCTCGCACGCCGATTAACTTGCCCTCACCACGTCTTTTGCGTGGGCTAAAGCCCACATTGGGTTTCTGGGAATGAATTGCTGATGCTCTAGCTAGGGAGACTGCCCTTCTTTAGACGGCCCCGGTTTACGACCTCATCCCGCCCAGTTATGTTGCATTCAATCTTCGAGCAGCTGTTTTGGCAGAGTGGCAGCAACTCTTTGAAACCGCGGCACAGAAATCCCGAAAGCAGGGAAAGTTCCACATCTCTTTTCACCACCTTACTCTCGCCTTTGCCAGCAGACTTCACGCTACTCGGCAGCCCCACTTCCTCACTACGCAGTTTCTCACCAGGCACGGCGCTTTTCGTGCTTATCTTCTTGGATTTCATGTTGCCTTAAACCCTGACTGCTTTTGTAGCCCTGGCGTACCCCAGACGTCTTCCCATATCCTTTTCCACTGCTCTGCATTCTGCGCCGAAAGTCATAGAGCGGAGATTCTGAACCCATGTGCCTCCGAACATTTGGACAACGAAGAATACTATGCGTTCCTCAAACTCGCCATGGGGAAGCTCAAATTATTAAACGGTGCTTGCCCTTGAATTGCCACTTGTATATTTTGATTGTTTGCTTCTACATATATTGTATGTTTGATCGATTATTGTTATTGTTGTCCTATTTTAAGCTTACTCATCCTTCCAATTGCTAATCCTGTTCTCCTTGACCTCACTGACACACTAACTCCTTATGTGCCCCATCTCTAATGCTTCCCATCCCTAATACATAATGTTCTATGTCTTGCCCTTGCACCAATCTTCACCCTTTGTTTCCATTCAATTTGGCTTTACATTGCTAATCTTCAACCTTAATTTTTCTATATGTCATTTTCATTATTTTATCAATTCCTTTTTTTGTTTATGAATTTATACTTTTTTTATGTATCATTTTATGTATCATTTTAATTCAATATCATTTTATTGTCACATTTTGCTCCTTCATCGGTTACTGAACCCATAATCACCCCCATGTTTCCAACCCTACAATGTCCCCATCTCAGCGCTGTATCATTTAGCGGCGCTTCCCCCAACTAGGGGATAAATGTTCAATAAAAAAAAGTCCAAGAGGCTGAAAATGAGAAACTCAAAGGTGGAGCAGAGGACAGGTATCCCATATTAGCAGCAGAGATTAGCAATTTAATGAATAAGATTGCACAATAGTATAAGCATGCAATGTAACCATAGCAGCTAAAGGCATACCCTCAATGAATTACAGGGCAATGTCACAAAGTAAGGACACAAATAATGTTGTGTGTAAACTTTGCAAAAAGGTAGGATAGAAGGCTTTGTTTCCAGAGAATAGAGAACAGAATCCAGAAGAGCGGAAGGGTGACATGCTTTAGTTGTGCCACAGCAAGACATTAAGCTCAGGAATGTCACCAGCTGAAATGCAACCATTGTAAAAGAAGGGGGCATGTAAAACGAAACTGCTGGAGTAAAAACAGCACAAACAGGTCCCAGCTAAAAAATGTTTAGCAAAGAGACGTCAATCCGCCCCTTCAAGGAAAACTACAGGGTAGCAGGGTAGCAAAAGTGGGCACTTGATTTCCCATATTTTATGGAGGTGTGCCATAGGCACTTGATTTCCTGCATTTTATGGGCACTTGATTTCTCCGCATTTTTTGGAGGTGTGCCATAACCTTACCTAACCTAACTTAACCTAAGAAACAAATAATTAAAATTGAATTAGATATTAACATTGATGGCATTGCTGTGGTTAGGTTAGGTTTGGTTAGGTTATGGCACACCTCCATAAAATGCGGGAAATCAAGTGCCCATAAAATGCAGGAAATCAAGTGCCTATAGCACACCTCCATAAAATGCGGGAAATCAAGTACCCACTTATGCTACCCTGCTACCAACCGCAGTGGTACATTTAGATGGATGGTCAAATCAGCATTCAGCAGATGATGTAACAATTCCAGTAAAGATAAAAAGAAGGAGTTACAATTTCTTGGTGGACACTGGAAGTCAAGTAATGCCTGGTTCACAATGCGTCGACCGACATCGTCCGCCGGTCGAGGGGAAGCTTAATTTTTAGGGAAAATACGTCACTATCTCAGCGTCGGACGCTGACCGGTTCGCAATAGAGCGGCACGAAACTGGTCTTCGCCATATTCTGTAATATATCGAATTGCGGGACATTCTGGTAAGTTTTTGAACTTAAAAATTTGCTTATAATATTTTTACAACTGCGCTTTTTATTACTTGAAACGTAATAAACGCAACACAAGCCCACGTGACGTGCATGCGCAGATCGCTCGACGCTCAACTTTTGACGCCGATCGCTCCATTGTGAACCAGGCATAACACTCTTGTGTGGGAAAAGTGTGAATGACAACCTAACCTCATCTGCTGTAGTACCATGTACTACCTATAGGGGAATTTTAGGGGAACGATTGCAGGTAGTAAGTAAAGACACTTTAGAATTAAAAATAGGAACAATAAAAATGTTGTAACGCTTGTGCATTTGTTGATTAGGCTCTATTTGGAAATGGAATTGATGGGATATTAGGAGCTGACTTTTTGGAAAAATAGGGAGCCATTATCGAAATGGGTAAATCACTCTCATTTAAGGGAAACCCATGGGAGAAATTTAGATTTGGGATATCACCATGTGCTACACCTGAATTTACTTCGCTAGGTTACAGTAAGAGTTCAAAGAAGTTCTCGCTGGATGCAGGCCAAGTTTTCATGATTAAAGATTGCCGAAACAAACCATTAGAAGTACATGTCTCTAGTGTTGTTGACAAGTTAAGAGGATTTAGGCAAATAAATTTGACTGTTCAGAGAAGTATATGCATGGTAAATTACACTGGCCGAATTGCCATACATTTGCAGTACTTTTCAAGGAAACCTCTCCACATAGAGGAAGGTGCATATATAGCAAGCATAGCACCATTTGAAACAGAAAACAATGAAAAACAAAGTACAGAAACTTTAGATGTCCTCTTAGATCAAGCTGATTTAAGTGACTTGGATAACTATTGGAGAATTAAATTACGGAAAGTAGTTAGTAAGTATTTCAGAGTGGACAGATGGTAAATTAGGGGAGTGTGCTGCCGTGAAACATCACATTTATACACTCGATGACAAACTATTATTCCAAGCACCCTATAGAGGCCTGTACGCACAGCAAGAGATGCTGAATAATGAAATCCAGGAGATGGAAGATAAAAGAGTCATTGAACCCTCTATATCTCCGTGGTCTGCACCAATTGTCACATTAAAAAAGAAAGATAAAGGAACATAGATATGCATTGACAATCGGATAGTTAATAAAGTTACTAGAACAGACCCATACCTAATACTAGTGATTACCCAGTCAGAAATGATTAGGCAAAACAATGTTGAAACGACGTCGTTTTTCGACGTCCATATCGACGTCGATATGTTCGTCGAATCGACGAAACTTCTGTCACGTTT
>JAQGBW010004858.1:0-13003 GCA_034698625.1 Julus scanicus
GACCCATTGCCAACGAGACTCATAGCCAACGAGACCCATAGCCAACGAGACCCATAGCCAACGAGACCCATAGCCAATGAGAGGTTCCATAATCTCGTAAGCTATGGGTCTCATACTATGAGATTTTTCACTTGGGTTTGCGCACAATTTAAAAAGTAATGTTCACAAGAGGGAGAATAAATTACCTTTGCTTCGCCAAGTAAAATATAATCATGATACCCGCGGTTTCAGATTGACCCTCAGAACATTTTGGATTTTGTGACGGCATATAACATGTCTTGAGGTCCAATTAAGTGTATTGCATGAGGTGTTTGCATAATATACTAAGTTGCACAGCTAAAAGACGAGACTGATATCGTATGAGTCTACCATAACAAAAATGAAACTATTTTCACGACCTGCATACATGTATGTAGATACTGTTTGAGTTCCACGAAACACAAGTTCCTCATTGGCTTGAAGAACTTGTGCTGTTTATAGAAGTGTGAATCTTTGACGCATATGGCTTATGTAACTTCCTGTTTTGGTAAAATATGAGATAAGTCAAAGTCGTATCGCTGTTAGCTCTACGCAAAGGCATTTGCTGTAATTTCCTGCTTTAGTGTAGACATAAGAGGTAACAATCGAAACAGAAAGACAATTTCCAACTGGATTTTTTGGCAGTCAACGTATGAATATTCTATGTGAGGTCTTTATAAGGCAAAAGGAAAAACTATATTCAATTTCAAGTATCGAATATTAATAACTACAAATAAAGCTATAATAATTATTCCGCTCTTTGTTCTTTACTTAATTCATGTTCAAAACCTTTCATGATATTATTGATTTTGAATATACAATAAGCCTACACTAATCAGTGCGCATTAGAAAACAAAAAGGCGAAGAGAACACTGTAAATCATTTCAGATAAGTGAAGAATGTGCATTCGCTACATAAATGTCAACGAATTGCAAATTTGCTTTCTTCACCTTTCACTATGAGGGCACATATGGCAAGAATAAGCATTACATTTTGAACGGTAATTTACCATGGCGTGTTCCAAATGCAATTATGTCAGACGAGCTGTTGGCTGTCAAATTAAATCTAGCAAATGGAAAACTTGAATAAAGTTGATATTACAGAGAGAGATACCTTGACGAATAAAATGCACACAAAGCAAGTTGAGCAAAATTGTTACCGATCTGTCAAGCAACCGCTTTTCAGAGATATTTTAGCCTGTGTATGGTAGAGTATATACATGTTTCATACCGGATTGTAAATCACGCAAAAATGTGACGGATACTTGTGATCATGCACTTGTGAAAAAGTTATGATTCCAGATGAACTACACGAGTTTTGAAATAATTTTTAGTTTATTCAATGCTATATTGTCCATTGCATAGAATAATCTGCTCTACGATGGACAACTGTAATGCTCTCTTTTTACATTTAGTATAAACGAGAAGATAAATGTTCAAATCATAAAAAAGCTCAAATATTTTGAAACATTCGTTAAAATGCCACTTGTAGAAATTGACGACCCCTGTAGATAGCAAACCTTACATACTCTTATGTTGGTAGTGATTGCCGCCTTTTAAGTGGCAGCACACATAAAGACATGTGGGGCAATGTTTGAAGAACATTTTACAACACATGGCACACCATGTTAAGCAAGTATACAATGTTCTATTTATAAATAGTTTATAGTAAGGTAAATTTTCGACCATGGATTGGCAAACCGACTGAAAAACCCTACGTATACATAACATTTTTAACTAAAGCAACTTCATAGGTAGAAACTGTATTTCAAATATTTGGGACTTATGCCTCACCCAACGTGGATGTTACGTTCTGCATTATTAAGGTACAATGTATCCAGACTGTAATTAACCCCGCTGACCACTCGAATACTCGGGCCAAGCCGCTTATAACACATAAACTATAAATCACTTAATCCAAAACGTACATAAGCTCGTTGGCTTAATTAGCCTTGTTATGAGGCATGGTGCGTTCGTATAAAGCATGACAAGGCTTAAAAACATTTTCTGCGTAAACAATGAAATGTCTCATATTGCTATATTTTACTTACTGACATTATTTGAACTGCAAAATGTACGACGAAGGATGCCATTCCCCACAACCTCCTAGTTAGTGATGAAAATGAGAAAAACATAGCTCCAGCAAGGCAAGTAACAGGATCTCGAAAGGTGTTCAAAGCAATTTTAATATAAATTCATGCACAAAAAGTGCATTGCAGTATAAGAAATTAAAAAGAGTTCTGGATTCGCTTAATTGCAATGCGGGACTTTTTTACTTGCGTTTTTTTAAATGTCCTACTTTTATATCTGCAGTGCAAGAGAATAATGCCATTTTTTCGTTCGTATAATGCGTAAATACACTAGTTTTGGTATAATAGCCACAGGGATACGTCGCACGAAAAGACGAGTTTCATAGTTATAGTGTCGTTCTGTAGCTAAGGCTATAAAACATTTGTTATCATGCGTTATTAATAATCCAAATATGGATGTACCTCAAACCATGGTTTTTGGTTCATGTATCACGTAAGATAAATGATCGAAATTTTCGTATAAGTTAGAGAATCAACTCAACTATCGCAACTCGTCATTCCCATATCATCTGTATTGTCTTCCCGATTCCAAAATCAAAAATTAATGAGTACATCATATTATTAGTTCACAACATTTACCATATTTAAATCATAATTATAAGTTCATTAATGCTAAATAAGGAAGCAGCGTTAACCATGCATACAATGGTATATATATATAAAAACTAAAATAATGATACTAAGCTGACCAACAGATCCATTAACTTAAAGTGAAGTGATAATCGCCATTCAAGACAGTCCTCCAATAAGTCAATAAGTTTGTGCCATATAGCACTGTGACCACTTCCATCTGCTGTGCTCATAGTAGGATAAAAAAGTTCATCCTTTACAGAAGATGACAACAGCGAAAACCCTGACAAGTATTCCGATAATGTCAAAACCAGTGTTTTTTTTAAACCTTTTTCACGACACACCATCATTTGAGTAAATCATATCGACGGATTTTCTGTTTTTCTCAAAAAATGTGTTTTTGAATTAGATAATCTTCTCAAATATGAAGCACTTAATTATATTCTATAGCCTGTATAGGTAAACATTTGATTTTTCCGCAAACATCAAGAGTGCAGCAACTGAAAACTACTGATTTAATATTGGTTCATTACAAATACCGATAAGGCATCTACGTTTAATCATAAGAGTATTTACATATTGAGTGAATATACAGCATTGAAGATTGCCAAGCAAAAAAAAAACCAAAACATTGCATCCTGGTTATATGTTTGGATATCTCTAACGAATGCAAAGAGAACATTTTTCAATATTTGCCTGAATATATAGTAACTCGTCCTTCAGTCATTTCGTTCAACAAAACATGTAATTTAAAGAATATGAATTATATATATATGCTGACTTTCAATAAAATCAGTTAACAACAAAAAATATGGCATTTAAATTAATTCGAAGCAACACAAAATGCTCGCAGGATAATTAATACAAATTGCACAATTTAGATGTTAATTACGTTGGGAATTTTCTTCGTGTAATTGGTCAATTGGAGTTTATTGCACTTATTAACAAGGCGATTAAAATTCAGATAATGTATTGCATTAATAATCCAAGAACCCCTTTTTCGAACAAATTTCCTGTAAATATGACATTATACGAAAATGTAATCAAATTAAAAGTTGATGAGTATATGAATTGAAACAGAAAAGTCAACGTGGAATTGAGTTCAGAGTCAGCCAGTGACATACAAGTAATTAAATTAGTGATGTTTGCATTCAAATATAGCTATTTTAAGGTAAACTAAAGCAAAGCCCAAGTTGGTAATATTTGCTTTTGAACTCCAACTTTCATCGAATACATGCAAGTAACTTAATTTCGTTCACCAATGCCAATCTACATATACGTACATGTAGACCTATAATTCTTAAAAAGCATTTTTGGTGAACTAGCAAGCTACGGCAAAGAACACCTGATCCATTCAATCCCATAAACATCATTAAATAAAAGCCACCAGCTAGCTTAAACAAAACATGCTCCCATTACTATGTAAATATCTGGAGTTCAGCCAAATTAAGCCATAAACCATTTAAAGGATAACGTTGTGTAATTTTCTTATGCTCGATTACATTAGGTTATGGAAAATTCAGTGACACATGAATTCCCATTGTGTTTGATACTTTCGAAAGTAAAAATAGGATGCATAATAATGCATATTGGAACACGTACAATATGCTGTTAACCTAAACGTAAATCTATGTCATTACTCATAGGTTGTTACTGGGAATTCCCTTTAGATCCTCTGAAAAACAGTCTAAATATAACTTCAAAACCTACTTTTTATCTTTAAAATAAGGATATTTCTGATATATTGCTTTCTTACCTGCCTTCGCACGCCAGTTACATCAGGGGTGTTCACCTAATAAAATTGAACAGCGGATTATCACCTTACACCATTACTTATATAAATACAAAAATAATATAACGAAAATGTAAATTTGGTTGAATTCCCAGTCTGCGCTTCTGGTGTATGAACCTCTGTATAAAAAAACATGTTTAACTATAGTAAATGTCTATACCCCTGCTGTGTTTAGTTCATTTTTCATTTGATATACTCGTAAGTTAGCGTAGTGCTGTCTGCACAGAAATAAAATTCATTTTCATTTCAGAATAAATATCATCCCATATATTTTTTTGCAATGACTGGTTTAATAAATAAGATTTAATTTATGTACCTTTTCAGAAAAGCATAATAGTGTACAAGATTCTGTTTAAATGCATTTCTGTAGTTTTGCATGTTGAGTTACTTGACAAACATGAAATATATTATTGAACATTAAGCAAATACAAGCTCAAATATGACGACCGTGCTTTCATCACCAATTCACCAAATAACATCCTAAATTATTAAAGACATGTTCTCCTAACCGCTATACTTGTACATTTGCTTCTAACAGAAACTACAAGATGCCTGATATGCCATTTCGCATTGAATTTCAAAATGTAAGCAAGAATGTACGGTTTATGGCAATTGCTTTTTGCATTTGTAAGAGTAACGAAGTGTATACACATACATGTGGACACTATACTGTGTTGTACACTTGAAATCGTGACCAGAAATCAATAACACATTTTACCAATAATGAAATATGTTCATTAAACAAGTTCTTCAGAAAATTAATTAATAATTCCACACATTATACTTCTATATATATAATAAGTATGTAAACATCTATAGTCTTGTAATCTCGAAATATAATTTAAAAGGTCTTACGACGAATGAGCATGAATTGCCTGCAAGATGAAAGCCACAAATTTCAATAAGCGCGAAATAGGCAATATATCATTCCAAAACACAATTAAGTTGTTAAGTACAGTGCAATTACTTAGGGTACGTGTGGTGCATTATTATAAGCACTACTTCAATGAACATTTGGCAATAATTTGTGAAATGCCATATGGAACCTTATATACGATATCCCTAAATAATTGAATTATCTTCTAAATTTATTTTTCAGATACTTATATTATATGCGCATAGATAAATAACGCAACTTAATTAATATTCCGTCGTCGCATATTCAAGGATAAAACGAATATTATTTTTTATCATTGCAATCGTTCAACGCGTGTATTGCTTAAGGGGGATCAGAACCAGGTTACAGCCCTATGTATTTCAATGGGTGAAATTTTAAAACACAATCACAGCCAAACAAAAAGAGATTAAATAAAAATAAAAGTTATTTAAAACAGCTTAATAAATCAGCTATTGAAATTGATCGTCGTTTTTCACTTTAAAATGGTAGATTTTTAAAATTAATAAACAAGTTTGAAAAATGTCCGTTAATTTGCATTCTCATGCTGCCATGTGCTTGGCAGGTTTGGCTGTGATTGTGTTTTAAAATTTCACCCATTTCACCCATTTAGCCATTCATATGCATGAAAAACAAAATAATGCGTATACAAAAATTAAATATCTTGCAATTATAACAACTAAGTCGCCTCAATACTGCAAACAGCGCCCTTGCTTTCAGATTAGATTATAAACCTAACTATGACCATGGCAACCCAATAGCATTCCAAAGATGCTAAGGCTTGAAACCACGTATTTGAAGATATCTATATTATTTCCCACTAATGTTTACCAAGCAATTATTGACGTACAATATATTATTGGCAGGAAAGATAACATTACATTGGTTTACAGTTTTAAAATTATACTGCAGAGAGCTCCAAAAATCAGCCAATGAAATGTCGTGTTTTAGCCGGATCGCTCTGACGTCATGAAAAACGCATAAGGGCGAAGGTGTTGAAACAAATGATTTAATGAAAATCACTATCTCATTAAAACCGGTGAAATAATCATATTCCCCTCTTAAAAGGTTATATATATATATATATATATAATTGGGCTTTTTTCATGAGCTGTGTTTACGCATATGAAACCTTTCCATATATTGTACTTAATGAGAACTCTAATGTTATATAAAATGCGACAAAGTTAAAGAAAAACGGAGATATTAAAAATGGCTAATCGCTTCCGGTTACGCTATTTACGAATTTTACAACACAACACAGTTAGGTATTTGGCACTTGGCTGAACACGACTGTATGTATAAAGGTTGAAAATCGCACTAAAAGTGAGAACCTTGGCAAAGGCAAGTGAAAACAGCCATGCAAAGCCTTCCACTTGGCTTAAAACAAGCCCAGAAAGAACGTAATTTCCACAAAAAAAACTTAATCCTCTGCAATCTCAAGTCGAAGAAAGCCTTTGTCGACGTAATAGCACTTTATGGCAATAGCACTTGGCGTTCAGCAACTTACCAGAACTCATTTGGTGGGGTTAAAATTGCCACAAAACTATTGTTTCAACGAGCTCATGGTCAGTATTAGAGATTGACCATTGAGGGGGAAAAGAAACCATTGAAGCCCATTCATCCAATTTTACCATTAAAGGAGTTCGTACGTGTCTTAAAATTATAAGTGTACGCGAACACCGCAAGGGAGGATCGGAGGATACATATTTGGCAGGTTTTTTTATTTGTTAGTCTACCTCAACCGATTTTTTTATGGGCGCTCCCAGTTTTATGTTCCCATTACCGAACAATATTAAAGTTACGCGATTGGTTGGTTGGCAGCCAACCACATTGATTTTGGCTATTGGCCATCGGCAATTTTCCACTTTCTAACGAGAAGCAACCCATACCAAGTATAGGATCTATTTTCAAATCAAACGATATTAAAAAATGGGTTTCTCTGCTGAGGTTTCGGGGACCATAAACAAAAAAAATAACCTCCAGCAAATTCTTGACTTAAGATATATATGTGTATAAAGACAGAAAGGAACATTATCATACACACATACAAAAAAGGGGGGAAACCCCTAAAAACCACACATGAAATATTGTTATCGTTGCCTCAGATGATAAAAAGACCTCTGGTTAATTATGTTTCCAACGTTAACTTGCTTCAAGGAATAATACTGTTGATTGCGCATGCACAGAATATATATTCATTCAGAAATTGAATTCAGCTTTGCAAAATGCAAAACTAGAAACACCTACACAGCAAATCGCATTTTCACGCATATAGAACAACATGCATCGAAAATGTGACGTCAAACACTGAACATGCATACGTTGATTCCATGTTTTATTATTCCATATTTAATACATGCACGCAATGGGGTTGTTCATCCGTCGCTTATATGCAAGGCCAGCATGACAAATATTTTTAATAAACATTATGACTTTTTGCCTATATATATACTACCTTTCGATGACATTATCCAAATCATAAAATTGTAACGCTACATATTAGTAGACGCGTTTATTTTGCATTTTTAGATTTTAAGACCAACTCTAGGGCCAAAATGGTTACATGCTTGTCTATCGATCCTAAGGTCCATGTACATCCCCCTTGCCCTCTGCACGTTATAGAGTCCCTCGAGAGGGGGTGGAAGTCCCCCTTTCGTAGGCAAATTTCACAGGTATGTGATGGGGGCTCATTCCTTGGTGTTGGTAGTTAGCCCTCATGATCAGAAACATGCCAACGCTAAAAATCCAATAGTTAAACTCCCAACAACACTTTTGGGCCAATCACGCCGCTTGACGTCATTTCCTCTCAACTCCCCCGCCCCCCATGAGGTCATCCCGAAATAAGTGCTTTATCTTTCAGAAAGGAGACTGTAGTTTGCAAAATTGATGTAATTTCGTTATTCTCTTTCGTTTCTTGAATTTAGGAGAATCTTGAATAATGGAACAGTTTACAAATTGAAGTTGTTTTCATTTTTCTACAACAGTTGTAAAAGCTACCTTTAGCCTGTATGATATTCTTTTTAAATTGACATATACGGTACATGTATGTTATTTTTATCTACCTTGACAAGGCTTCACATTGTATCTTTACTTCCAAGAATTTTTTTTTGTTTTTTTGCTGTCGAAGAAATCAAAACGCGTCGACCAAACAGCGAGTTATTGTAAGATATCATTTAATTACTTTTGGATCATAACTCAGAGAAAACCTAAAGACCTTTGCCTTCGGCAGTACTTCAATACCAAATTTGTCTTGTGCAGGAATAGCTAGTACAATATGTCGTTTGACCTTATTCCCAGAAGTTACATTGTACAATTAATAATTACTGCAGCTACCTCCAGTTGTTATAACAGCCACAAAAGAATAGTATACGCTGGTTGTTTCCATCTTCGTTTTAATTAATTAGATACTGCTAGAAACTATAGTGCGTTAACCAGGTCACATGCAAACTGTAAAAGTACTCCGCATGCGGGTAATCTCAAAGATTTCATGTTATAAGTAATTGCGCAATTACAAGGGCATTTTTATCTTAGCTGCTCAGCGTAATGAGATAATGACTTGAAGCAGCCTGTATTCGCGTATTCGAGTTTTTTTTTTCTACAATTCAAATGTCATCAGATATGTCAAGATGCCATTTCAAAGACAATTGCCATCTCCCGTCTTCCCCACCCCAAAAAAAAATGTCCAGACAATTTCTAAGCAATTGCGTGACATGCACCTATCACAATGGAACTAAGATAATCTCACTGAAATGCGATTCCTTTAATGGACCATTTACACACATCAGGTACGTGTCACCTCCGTCTCTGTACATTGTCAAAACCCTCTTTCCCGCATATTGTATTATAATTGAATTCTGTGAAAGCATTTACACACAAGTTTGTTTTGACACTAAATGGCCATGAAACCTTAAAAGAAATTTGTATGTCAAAATTCTAGAAAGAAAGTATGCATTACTCTATGCAGTTTGCAAACAGTCAATTAGGTAAAATAACACACAAAACAGCGAGTAATAGTGCACACACAAAACACGTTCATTGATTAATACGATAATTACATTAAGAGCTGCAAATCGCATTTGGCAGCGTCTTAAGTTGCTTTTGAATTTTCCTATATAGTGTCCCCAAGTCATTCATATCAAGGACATACGATGCCTACAACAAATGTAAGTATCCTGAGCATGTGCCATGGTAATGTAATATGACAGGTACACAACCGTCTCCAAGGAATGGAATAAAAAATCTTGACTTGGAACATGCAAGGGGCTCTTGCTACTCTCATCACCCGACATACAGAAGTTGCATTTCTTAAGCTGACCACGTGTGTTGATTTTCAAATGAGGAAGTTGGCTGTGAGATGCAATTTCAGTATGTTTACTTTTGATCTTCGTGATTTTGCTTACGACGCAATTACCTCCACGAGTCTTAAGCTGCTGTCATAAAGGATTCAGTCTCTGTCTTTGGGCACTCCTATTGTCTGGGCATTTTCTTAAGTTTGGTACAACAAATTGCTTTTTCTGTATTCGACACGGGCCACCTAACACTTAACGCCTACTTTCCTGTATACGATTTCAATTAACCACTGCAACTACTTAACCAAGATGTTGGGCCATTCCTGAACGAAACACTGTTTTGAAAGATCGTGGTATTATAAAAGTACTATACCTGTTTAATACTGCATGCACCCACTAATGCACTAATTGACAATTGACTATAAAATCACATTTCCATGATCTCATGATCCTTTGGGCTTCCGAATGTCAAATAAAAATTAATAAACAAATGTTTAAAATAGGTAGCATATGTGGGCATTATGCAGTGCCCAAATTGTGGGAGGCTCGACTGCACACTATACACGTAGGCAGGTAGAACACAATGCCTTTTGGAAGCATTTTAATCACCCAATTTTCTTGTTACATTTGCATTGTAACTTAAAAACCATGTCGCATACGCCAAACCTACCTTTGTGAAGCTTAAGGAACTTTTTTTTGAATATATTCTTTTAGAATTTTTCTCAATAGGAAGAAATTGCAATAGAGATTTCTGAACACGTACTGTGTATTGACAATTGCTCCTTTTTGCAGATTAAATAAGAATAAAAAAATGTAATATTGCCAAGTCAACGTGTTCAGTAGTCTGTTTAGCATTCTATTTTGCATCTATATATTATATATACATATATAAATAAGAAACGACTCATTGTTGCAACAATGTGTTAACATAGATGGTGAATTGTTCCAATTGCCTTTGGTACAATAATAAAAAGAATAAAAAAACTTTACTGAATAGCGTTTATCCATTAAGCATCGTTGCATTATTCCAGAGCATTCTTAATAACATCTCAATTGGTATCGCCACAATTTACATTTCATTTTGAAGTTCGATTACCTATAGCTCTTCAATTGTGTAACATCCCGAACCCCTCAGAAAATCCCATGACATAGCTAACGCGAACCAAAATTGGTCTCTCATTAGTCGCCTCTCTTGGAAGGAAATACTGGCTATGCGCCTGAATACAAGTTATACATACTAATTTATTGCTATGAGCATCATAAAAATGCAAATTAGCTCATTTTGCGATACATTGCAATAGTGCATAAACTAAATAACTTCATTCGACCATAAAAAGGGCCTGTAGAAATTGCTATTAGCAAAACCATGCTATTATTCACCTCCTGTCTCATTCCACTAGACAAAATGCTCGTATTAAAGCTATATAAAAGAGGAGAACAATTGAGCCTTTATTTAATTATTGACAGCAACGAACAAGTAGGGAAAAAAGATGCTTGTTCAGTGTATATTATGAACCGCCAGGTAAATTAATTATAGAGTAGCGTTATCATTTCTACTTTGTAGTAACTCGTAGTGTTGTATTTGTTATTAATAAACTAATATGAAAGATAGATTTAATGATAATTTTGAATAAAGCCTGATGCCAATGTTGAATTTGGGGTTTGCCAAGCTTAATATCAGCATAAAAATCTCTCCGCACATGCCATTTCAGTTGTCTTAAAGATTTCATCTCTTCATTATACGACTGCATTTCATCTAAGATTTTGTTGTAGAGTGGTTTTCATAGAATCGTAATAACAAGCCTGTAACTCCCCAATTAAAATACAGCTTTAATAAAAATTACACTGTCGATCTGTAATTTCCATTTAATTAGTATTTAGCTGCCGAAAAACCTTCTTATGTTTTCATTTCTTTTAAAAACATATCCATTGTCCTTGTTTTATAGAGTCGGATTTGAAACTGAAATTTTTTTGCACGACTTTGTATTTAAAGATGAATACAGTATACATACATTCAAATATAATGAGCTATGATTTTACATCATTTGTACAAGTCTGCTTGATAAGGTCTTTATCATTAATTGCACTCTTTGTAATTAATTATAGAAAAGATTTTATTTGATAAGCTCCTTTACAAAAATCTTTGCAAATTAATTGATAAAAACTCTGTTGGCAATGTTATACTTATTTGCATGAAATGTACAGCTTTAAGCCCCCTCTCTCCTCGAATGATAGTTCAATGCATACTACATTAATGATACATGCAACATATAAGTACATTCAAGTGAATAACATTTTTTTACAAATGGAACTTCATTTTGAATCCTACTTTAACGGATATCCTTGAAACGGTGAATATTCTGACCCACAAATAACGCAAATATAAATCCAAGTATCTTTAATGGTAGAGACATTCAAATTGAGTGCAGTTCTGCCATTTATTCCACGTGTAATTTATGGTAACTTCGTAATCAAACCTCTGTCCATCGCATCTCATCGCATTCCAAAATGTAGTTTCTGCCATTCAACATATGTTTTCCGTTTCCCATTTCATGTTATGCAGATAAACCATTGAAAAAAAACTAATAGGCCATCCTCGAATCTGCACTTTTCTAATCTATTGCTTTGAAACGGAGAAGATGCTTGGAACATTTTGTTCGTTTCTACTTCCATCATCTTAATGAAAAACTTTTCAAAATGAAACCACTGAAACGGCGGATAAGCATAAGGTGAATTTTCTTGTATAAACAGTAAATTAAGCAAATCGTTGTCTTAAAACAGTTTCCGTATCAAGTAATCGAGAAATGAATTCGCTTTTGTTGCAGGCCTTCAAACTCAACAATGGCTAGACCCTCGCTACTTTTATGTGAATTAAAAGAGTGCCATATCACATATTGCATGCAACTATGAAAAAAATATGCAATCTGTAATGAAATATAATCCGCAATTTATTATTTCCTCTATAACTTTTATGAGCAAAAGTGCATTTTTTTGTTGCTTCGAGGGCCTATATCCTGCACAGTTTTCAGAGACCTGTTAAGCCGATCGTAGTTTTTGATGGCTGCATTTCTAGCTTATGGAATCATAAATTGTTCGTTCAAATCCTGCAAGTGGTCTCTACGATCATACGTTAAGTTTATGTTGAAGGCATAGGTTTGAAAATACGTGACCATATTTCTAATGTGAATGATAGAAAGTAGAACAGTAACAGCAAAATAGTTTATATTTTGGAAGTTTTTTGGACCCATGAGATCAATAAACAGCAAGTAGATACAGTGGAACCCCGATTTTACGTTGTCCGTTTCGTACATTATCCCGCTTCCTACGTCATTTTATGCTGGTCCGTG
>JAQGBW010004859.1:0-13002 GCA_034698625.1 Julus scanicus
GTAGTCTGGGCATGCCCCCCTGCCACATGGCATTCCTATGCTGATCGCAGGGTATTAAAATGAAATGAAATGAAATGGTCTTGCGAAGAGCCAGGGCTTTTTTAAGAGTTGGTCTTGGCGACCAGCATGACATCGAAGGCGTAGAAGGAAGTTCGGCGATATCTTCGGTAATATTATCCACGATAGATTCGGCGATATTTTTGACGATAAGTTCTGCATCTGGATGCGTCGGACTTAGCGGTGGCAGTTAGCTGGTGATTTTACTAGCTTCCTGGGCTAAAATGCTACATTCAAGCACATTGTCCATGGCTTGATGATCACTAGCAATGATTTCTACTACCAGTTGGCAGTCTTCGAGGATGCCTAATGGCCGCTCGGCTTCGGTGGATGGCCAAAGTCTGGCAACTTGATCAATGAGCTGTTTATTCAGTCTGGTTGCCTGCAGATGTCTCTGCTGAAGCTTCACATGTTCTTCTCGAAGAACATGGTATTTTGCCTCAATGGATTTTCGGGCAGTCATCTCATTTTGGAGAGAGCTAAAGTTTTAGTGTCTGCTTTGATCAATTTAGCGTATCCAACAGTCGAATTTGGAGGTTGGTCACCAGTAACCTACTGGGCTAGCGCCGAAAAAGCAGCATCTGATGCAAAGTTTAATTCTCTGACAATCATTACGATGTTGTCGAATGTCAACGGAGGATCTTGGACACGTGGCAATAAAGCCGAGAAAGTGTTCGCATTGTACAAGCCAGTGGTTGTACAGCCACGCGCAGCATCAAGAATCGAAGAAGTTCGGACTTCTCCCGACGATACTTGAATAAACTTTGATAAATCTTGAAATCTTGATCGTTGAAAACACACGTGCTCGAATGAAACGTGGAAGAGAAGAGAGAAAGATTTGAAGTTCACTCGAGCTTAAATAAGCTAGGAGGTCAGTGGGCATGGTGCTGAATTGAATTAGTGACCTATTGGTAGGTTCTCTAGTGACGCATAGGGTCACGTCTACTTAGATTTTGAAATTCAATTTGTTAGGGGTGCAGGCACCTGTTAAATGGGTTGGGACTGTTATGCACTTTCCACTCACTGAGCTTAGGCTTGAGTTTATGGCCCCATTGCAATATGCTCATTTCATGTTTTATGGCAGTTTTCCACTGCTATGGAAAGTTTTACTTTCACATCAATGTATTTCCTTTCTACAAGATTAGCTTGGGGTGAAACAAAGGGGGGACCAAAGTGGTGACCATTGTCACATCGGACAAATTTTGGGGTCCCAAATCGAAGACAGATTTCTTAGATTAAAGTTCGAGACAATGTCTCGGCTTTTGTATATCAGATGGAAAATAATTCAACACATCTGGTAGCAATGTCACATGCTGAGAAGATGTATTTACTTCCAGCTTTTGTGACCAGGTCGATAGCTAGAGTGTCGAACCTAGGAGGTATAGGAGGCAAAGAAACTGGAGTCTTGTCTGCAGTGTTCTTGGACTTATACCTTTGACACTCCGTAAACTGTAGAACATATGTTTGTGCTTGTTGCCTGAGTCCAGGCCAGTAGTACCATTTGGATATCCTACTTATGGTGGCATTTATGCCAGGATGCCCTGCTTCAGGTGCATCATGTTTCTACTTTAGGACTGCTGTATAACAGCTGTAATTAACAGTTTGGGATCATCATCAAGCATTATATCCATATTCTTATAGAGGACTATTAGCCTATATTGGTAAAGGTTCGACCTTCAGTGTCATTTGGATCATCCTCAGCTTCTATAGCTCGGATGATGTGATTACACTGCTGGTCTAAGAGTTGCATTTCGGGAAACTTAAGCTGTAATTGGCTGTTCGTCAACCAAGAATTGGTGAATCTGTACAACAGGTTCTGGTTGCCCTGAAGTACATGATAGCAAATCTGCTAAGTTATTGAGGTCTCCAGGGATGTAGTTTTACATCAAAGACAAACTGCTGGATTTCTACCAGCCAGCAAGCTACTCTGGTCATGGGTTTCTTAGTCTTGATTATCTGTCTCAGGGAAGCAAGGTCAGTGTGTATGCCAAAGGTCAACCCATAACTGCAATGGCTTCTTTCTCGGTTGGAGAATAGTTCGTTTGAGCTGAGTAAAAGGACTTCAATGAGTATTCTATCTCTCGAAAGTCATCTTCATCACCTTGTCTAAGAACTGCTCTCATGGCTTCATTGCTTGCGTCCGTATAGATATGAAAACTCTTGTCAAAGTCAGGCTGAGCCAGAATTAGGGCTGTGCAAAGATGGTGTTTCAGTTTGTCCACGGATGTTTGCAGGCATTGGTGAAAACAAACTTTTCATCCTATTTAAGCAATTTATGCAAAGTAGTTACAATGGTGGATAAGTCTGATATAAACTTTCCAAACCACTTATAAAAAGCCAAGAATGATTTCAATTGCTTGGTATTCTTTAAATAGTCTATTTTTAAGATAGATACTACCTTATCAGGGTTAAAACTTATGCCTTGAATGCATTGTATGTGCCTAAGCAGAGGAGTCTTTTCATGAAGAGCTTACACTTTCATCTGTTGAAACCAAAGTTTCTTTGGCTAAAACTTATTAAAAATTCTGCCCAAATCTACCATGTGTTCGTCAACAGTGTCACTACCAACGTATAGATTGTCTTAGTAGGCTTTGACAAGCACACCAGTGATCGCCTGGATGTTCTCATCTTCAACCTGTTGACAGTGGGCTGCAGAGTTTAAAACCCCTATTGGCATTCTCGTATAGCAATACGTTCTAAATGGGGTAATGTTCGAAAACAGCTGTTGGCAATCCTTATATATGGGAATTTGCAAGTAACAGCTGGTTAAATCAAGGGACAACATGTATGGCTTAATCTGAATCTCTGCCATTAAATCATTGATTTTATTCAGAGGATACCTATCAGGTATAGTAACAGCATTAAGTGCACTGAATTCCGTGACCATGCGATATTCACTGGCACTGCCAGGCTTGGCTACTAATAAAAATGGGGCAGCCCAAGGAGAAGAGGGCACCATGAACCCTTTCTTTATAAGGTCATTGACCTTCTCCTTAATCTTTTTCTTCATCGGTGATACTGTGTATGCCCTTACTGCTGACGGCTGAGCATCAGGCTTAATGTTGATCCTCTGTGGGGGAACATCTGCTGATTCCTCAGGTTCTTTGAAGATTCCTCAATGTACTTCCAGTAGTCGGCTAACTTTATCTCGATCTTCTGCAGAGAGATGTGGAGCTTTATCACTTCTAAGAGTGACAACTTGCAAGGCTCCAGTCACACACATCTGGTTCACCTGGGAGGTTTCATTTAAAATTTTCAAGCTAGTATTGGGAAGAAATTTCTCGATCTTATTCACCAGGCTCCTAGGAGCTTCTGCTTCTATGCTTTGTATGACAGGGTTCTTGAATTGCCATTAAATTATTCCACAGTCAATTAAGATTAGGAAATCCCTCCCAAGTATGTTGATCGATTGATCATTCAAGGGGATAAATAATGATTTCTTGATAGAAGATACGACCTTTAAATACAACTTTGACAGTGCAGAGTAAGGCTTTATACTCGTTCTTCTCCTGATCAGCAAGTTGTACACTACGTCTGAACCGAGCCATAAGTTGTCCTTGACTCTGTAGTTGCTCATAGAGTTGCTTACCACCAAGAAAGATGTTGGCTCTAGAATCTAGTAGTACTTGATGTTCCACACCTGCTAAGCTACATTTTGTGTAAACCAATAGGTGACCTGATAGCGAGGTGGTGGCTATAGCTGTATTCAGCTGTTGTCAAACTTGTAGAATGACTAGGTTGTTATTTAAAAACCTATTTCCAAACCTTTTCGGACAATTGAGTAAGTTTGTACCTTTGTTGCCGCAGACCCTACAATCAGGTTGTGGATCAGAGATAAGGTTCATGGCTGCTATTGGCCAAGAGTCATTCAGTTTCATGTCCTTAACCTGCCTCACTGAAGCAGTGTTTTGCATTACCGCAGTATTCGGCTGTTATGCAGTGGTTTGGGTAGGCTGTGGATTTCCACTTGGGCCTCTTCTTTGATAACAGTTTGAGCTATTATGTCTTAGACCGTTATAAAAACCTGTTTGCTGGTTCTGAGTCGAGCCTTGATATCGAGTTCGATTCTGGCTTGCGTTACTTGTTCTATGGTAAATGTGACTTGGTTTAGAGTGACTTTATCTAATCTACGCGCCAGTTAGGGCTAGAACTGGTATGACAGTTTTAGTTTTCACTGCCTGTTTTTTGATTAGCTGACGCCATTTTTGCACAGACAGAAGCATATTTTTTTGCTTTAAGGCCAGCTTTCTAAGCTGCACATGGTCCTTAACCTGTTCAATGTCTATGTGTCTAAAAATAGACGGGTTTAAGGCCAGAAAAATAACTTGTACTATCATTTGAGGCATGGGTAAGTACGACATTTTGTGGTACTTAGACATGTTGAGTTCGATGAACTCTCGAGTTGATTAAAACTTGCATTGCTTGAGCTGACTAATTTGTTCGCACAGCACAATATCTGTCTTGTATGTTCCATATCGAGAAAAGAATGCAATTTTTGCTCCAGCAAAAGTTTTGGAGGTGTAACTTTAAACCAGGAGCTTCAAGCTTCACCGATTAACAACCAGAAGAGGGCATCGTATCGTTGCTCTTCGGTTAATTTGTTGGTGTCAATGATAAACTGAACTTGTCCCCAGCAACTATCGAAGAAGTTTTTTTTCCGGAAAACTTCTCTACAGCTGCAAAGACCTCAGAGGTTACTTTGGCTTCAGTGAAATCATATTTACTGTAGTCGATCTTCTTTCGACTTACTGTATTTAGGGTTGTGTCATCGGTACTAACTGTGGATGCATTTTCTAATCCAAGTGTCACCGAGTTTCCAAAGTTCAGACTGATTAAGGCCAAAGTAACTGAAGCACACCCAGAGTTCAGACTGTTTAAAACCAAAGCTACTGGAGCGGTGTTCACAATTGTGTTTGCAGGAGAGCCAGGTATGACTGATACAATTAGACAACCCCCTAGATTGTAAAACTGGTTAGACGGTTGTAAGTACTTTTGCTCACGGTGTCAGCTAGAGCATTCTCTAGCTCCTTTTGACGTTTGTCAAGTTCGTCGAACCTTCTGGTAGACAAAGTTATGCTTGACATTAGTGCTTAGTAGGCCAAGTTTGTCTCGGACTCTAAATCTGAACAAGTAATTTCGAGCCTATCGATCGCTTAAGCAACTTGTTGCGAAAGGTTGAGGAATTGTGGGCAGTTGGCACTGCATGTGAACACTTCGCTAGAAAGATTTATTCCAGCGTTGGTCAAAATCTGCCAGATTTTCAATGGAGAGATAACGTCATCTCCAGTGCATGTGAGCTGCCTGATTGGTCAATTTCACTTGGTGCTGTCAGATTGATGAGTGTTGCACCAAGGTGAGTCGAACTTTGACTCTGACGTGAATTCACGTCACTTAACTGTTCGTTATTCATTACACTGGTTTTTTATTCGAATTCCGAGTGGTTTGTACGATGGTCAATACAGGGGTCAGATTGGCAGTTTGTAGAAAAAAGTACTTTTCATAATTTTGTTTGATTCCCGCCTTTGCAGTATAGCACTGTGATTGATAATCACTAAGGTACCACTGTATGTTTGAGCGCGAGGTGTGGACTTTGGGACACAGGTTCAGAACTTTTTATTTGGGCAAACATGTTTAAGCGCGAGTTTTCCTGTTCACTGTTTAATTAATAATTTCAGGTACTTTATTACTAACATTTGTTCGGTGTAGAGAAATTGGCGCTGTTTTGGGCACAAGTCACTAACTCTACTAATTGCAATTAGATTGCTGCGCTATTAAGCGTTTAATTTGGAACTATTTAGTTCAAAATTAAGAATAAGGCTTAAATGCCTTAAAATCACAAGATTTTGGATTTCGGTATTGTGGATATTTGCAACACTGTTGGGCTCCAATTATGAGCTCTGAGAATGAATGGTATTATTGGACTGAATATCAGGCAAGAACAAGAGTTTTTGTAACTTTCGGCATCAATAACGAATTTCAAAATTTAAAAAATTGGTATTAAGGCTAGCATCTGTTAAGAGCACTTGACTCTTGGTCTTGGTGTTGTTAGGTTATGGGCCACACTGTTGGGCGCCAATTATGAAATGTGAGAATAATTGGTATTACTGGTTTGAATACTTTAGGAGCACGAGATTTTTTTCCATAAACTCGGGTCGTAGTTGTTTAGCCCCATGTTGTTTGTAAAATTATGAGATGACTACTTATTGTGAGTCTAGTGGTTGATGCACCTTCCCTTGAGAAGCAGAAGAGAAGACGTAGTTCAATGTTAATCGAAATCAGTCCGAACTGTCAGTAATCGGCTTTCTTAAGGCCAAACAGCTTTGGCACTGCAAGCTAGGAATAGCAAGAGGGAAGTAGGCCTCGAAAAGTGAACAGACAGGACTTATACTGCGAGTCCTGTAAAAACTCCGAGCTTTAGCTGAAATAAAAGTCCAATTTGTTGTTTTTTGTTTTCTAATAAATTATACATGTATACCATATATATATGGGATGAGTTGTGCGGGATGAATTAGGCGGGACGAATTGTGTCGGGATGAATTGTGCGGAATGAATTAACATGATACCGGCGGAACACTTACCGGCAGTCACCCTTACCTTCGTCAATAGATGGATCACCCGCTTCAGCGCACCCAGCCGCATTACGTCCGACCATAACCTACAATTTGAATCGGCACTGTTCGACTCCTTGGCGACTACTCGGCGCGGATTGAATCCACACGACCCCGTACCAACCAGCTGCGAATGGGCTGATCGAGCGTTTCCACAGTCAGCTCAAGGCCTCCACGTATTGGACGCTACTGAACATTGGGCGATCTTGCCCCTCGTCTTACTGGTGGTCTTCACGGCCATCAAAACCGACATGGGCATCTTAACGACTGAGATTGCTGTGCTGTTTTTTGCTGCATCATGGTTTTAACTTTTGTAACCATATTCATATATTTATACTCATATTTTTTTTTACATAGCATGTGTTTACCAGATATACGTGATGAAGGTTCACCCCTGGATGGTGTCTATTCTTTGGCCTAATGAAAATAGGGAAGTGATTCAAATTATAATCCAAAACCTTCCCTATCAGCGAACCAGTTTATTGGTCACACAGTTAAAGTTGGCCATCTTGGTTCCTGTAACTTGGCCGCCACTCTCTTTTAGGCCACTGACCCGTGCGGGTGTATGGCCATTCATTAACTGGAATGGAACCTTTGTTTTAAATTAACAATTAGTGTATTATTAATTAATGCGATGATAACTAAGTTGTTTAACGATTATGCTTAATTGAAGAATATACTTACACAACTGAATCATGGATCATGGCTGTTTTCCTCTGGATATTCAACAATCCTGAATATAGAATGGAGCATTAAAACTAAAACATCAATGGTAGCAGAGACATAAACACGTTTTACGGAGTTGCTCTAAAAAATAAAGTCTGCCACGCCCGACAGGGAAGTTTTGAATTCGCCACTGTTTTTGATGGTTTTTTTGCCGTTGTGAGTTCACTTTTAATAGCAAGTGGACATTAATTGTGACGGCAATTTATGGACAAAAGTTGAGGTAGGCTTGTACGACTACAAAGGAAATGTTTGAAATTGGAAATCAGCGAGCAAGTCATCGATTTCGACGCTAATGGATGACTGATTGCACTCAGGATTTACGTGGAGAGAAATGCCTGCCACCTTTTCTTTGTGGGAACGATCTCCGACGTTGTTTTTTTTTTTGAGTAAATCACGCCTGATGGGAATTTCTGCAAGTGCCCGGTTTTTTTCCAGCGGTCGTTCACGTTGATGATTAAAAATGAACGTTATTTATACCTGAAATAAAAACGGACAAAAGGTGGGCGTTCTGGTTTTTGTGCGACGTTTTCAACAAACATTAAAATAAAAACAGATAATCATCAAACTTTAACGTCACCATTGTGGTACGATCATTTTTTTGCGTTTGGTTGATGCTGTGCGTCTCCCTTTGTCCTTATTGGGCGAATCTCTAACAAATTGCCGAACGCTTGCTCGCTGATTGGTTTCAGAGGTTTTTCGGAAATCAGATTGGAGTTCCCACTAATTGGAATTCAATCTGCGTTAGGAGTTTTGGTTGTCAACGACGCCCGCCAGTGTTGTACTTTTTTGACGAGCAGGATTAATTAAACAGCGTATGTTTGATTTGATGTGATTAAAGCCCTAATAAAAATTACATAACACGGAAAAAAACCAAAATTATAACGAATTAAAATATTGTTATTTGAGTAGTCTCAGACATAGATATTCAAGGGGACACTTTTTATTCAATTCACATGAAGACAAAAACTCACAATACGTTTTTCCATTGTTTTCAGGAGCATGGAAATGGAGACGTCCACCCTAGCTCACAGGCGGCCAAGATCGAAGAACTTAGTGCCCACAAAGCAAATGTTTAATAACCTCCTTCGAAAATGGTCTCTGATGAACCAAAGTTTCATTACGAAGTATTTAGTCGTGTTATTCTTGACCTCGTTCCTTATTGTGTGAATTGCCGACTCGTTGTCGAGGAACAAGGTTGGTTCCTGGATGCCTTCAGGCTGAAAAGAATGCGCCTCCTCCAAGAACTCACACAGCTTAATTAGCTCCTTTACTAGATCGACCAAGGCCATGATTTCTGCCTCCTTGGTCGATTGAGCAATTATGGTCTGACACGAAGACCTCCAGCACACCGGGAATTAGCCAATCATTACCAATATTTCTGAGACCGAGCGACTTATATCTACGTCAGACCCCCAGGATGCGTCAGTGAACGCTCTGACCTTGACATCATGACTCTTAAAGAGAACTACACCTTTGTTTTTAGTCTGTCGCAAATAGTTCACTAAGTTCTCCACCTGATGCCAGGCCTGAAAAGACGGCGAACTACTAAACTTCGCTAAAGTATTAACGGCAACCAAGATGTCCGGTCGCGTCATCCTGGCTATGTATAGCAATGAGCCTATAACACTCCGATATGGATACAGAATCGCCTCTTCCTCGTTACTTATGAATTCACGAGAGAAGACCGTTCCTACTTGAAGAGGCTCCTAAACATATCGCGTAGGGATCATGTCTAGTTTCTGACTGAGGACATCAATGTACGGCTCTTGGTCCATGATGATATTACCATTATCGTCTTGTCTAAAGTTCATGCCCAGGAAAGTCGTCACCGGTCCTAGATCTTTGAGATCATAGACCCGGGAAAGTTTTACGATAACTTAGTGTATCACACTGTCATCCCTTCTTAGGACCAACAAGTCGTCCACATACACCATGACCAGGGCATCCCACCGTAGCCGATAAACACATTCGACACTATCGAATAGTATGAAGTCTTGCCATTGAACTTCCTCGTGCAAGGTTCCCCCACCAGAATCGACCTGCTTGGTGTTAGCCATACAACAACTTATCAAAGCTCCAGACACATCAGTCGGTTCGGGTCACGCCCAATGGAGGTTCCATCAGGGTATTATAATCAAGTGTGCCATACAGAAAAGCACACTTAACGTTGAGGTGGCAATGCAGCCAACCCCCGAACACAACAAGCAAAACGAAGACAACACAGACGAGCGAAAAGTTAATCACGAGGTTGTAAACATCCGTGAAGTCCAGTCCCTTCCGTTGCTGAAATCCTATAGCAACAAGACGGGCAATGTGTCTTACTACGACGCCTTGCGAGTCCCGCTTAGGGTAATCACCCACTTGCAGCCAAGGACCTTCTGTCCTTCCTAAGGCAGTACGGACTCATACACCTTGCGCTGTTTGAAGACCTTCAACTCGTCCTCCATAGTTTCACGCTATTTGTCGGTATCCATGGCCGACATTGCATCGCTGAACGTTGTTGGATCAAAATCCACGACATTCACCTAAGTCTTACTCCTTGTGCCTGAGGATACAGGAACCCGCTCGTCCGGAGCTTTGGATTCCTTGTCCCGATCCTCAGTCCCCTCGTCTGTCGGGTCAATTTTGAACTTCCCCTCAAAGGTATTAACTGGGGAGAAGTCAAAGTCGTTGTCATATGCGATCTTATTGTCCCGGCAGTACGTGCTGATTTCGTTCATGTAACAGAAACGTCTTCCACCCAAGTAATAGTACACATCAGCACATGGCTCTGTCTGTCTGGGTATCACAACTCATCTCCATGTGGAAGACTCCTCAGTCGGTGATAGTGTGACAGTCGGGGAATCACGAGTTACTAACGGACTCGTGGGTGCCTTCGCTTAAGGAACACCGGTCTTGGGGGCCTCAGCAGGAAGTTTGTCCAGAGCTTTCTGTCCAAGTTCTGGTTATGGACGTTTGTCCTGTGTATCGATTGTCAGGACTATGCCCCATGATTGCCTCATCAACCCAAACTTGACTAGACTGAAAGATGCAGCCTAGTTCCGGGTTGAAGAAGCGATACCACTTTGTAGCTTGAGTGTAGCCGATTAGAATCCCACTAACGGAAGTGTCATCAAGTTTCCCCTTCCGTTAGGCCTGAGGGACAAAACCATTCACTTTACTACCCATAGCTCTGAGGTGGGAGAGGTTTAGGGTGTACCCCTTCAGTCGCTTAAAAGGGGAACTCATGCCTAGTATTTGTTGGGGCAATCTATTTTTAAGGTAGGCGAAGGTGAGAAAAACTTCTGCCCAAAACATATTTCCTAAACCTAAGTCTCATAGCATGACTTGGATAGCTTGAACAGCTGTTTGATTGAACCGTTCGGCTACCCTATTCATATGTGGAGAGTAGACATTCGTGCGCAGATGTCTAATCTTCCTCTCCGCATAGAATTTTTCAAACGGTTTGAAGCAGAATTCTCCCCCGTTGTCTGTTTTTATGGCATTCACCTTACGATCAGTCTGTCTCTCCATCAAGGCAATATAGGTGGAAATTCTGTCTTAGACTTGGTCCTTGCATTGTAGGAGATACACTTTGCACCAACGTGAATAATCGTCGATCAGTGCCAGATAGTACCGACAGTTAGTACCCGAAGGGAATGCAATCGGCCCCCATACATCCGCATGGATCAGTTCCGGCGACACGCCTCACAGTTACGTGGTTTATCTTTCAACTTCGGCAAAACACGGCCAAATCTCAGATGCCACACTCGCAATTCCGAACATTAGTCCAACCCACCTGTGGCCGACACCGCCACTGGCTGCAACAATTTCTTGCCAAGGTCAGGTCGAGGCACCGCTGTCACATGATACAGATTTTTCCTTTAAAAATCTAAAATTTAGACTTACTTTTTGTCGAATACCCGAATTTTGTCCGCCGATCCCTTCCAGGTACAGCCTGCCGATTTGCTAATCTGGGAGGCTGACAGGAGATTTCTTCTTCCTGACAGAGCATACGCGACGTCACGGATGGCAGTGAGATGCTTTTGGCCGTTTACCACGGAAGAAAACACGACAGTACCCTTGCCGACAATTCGGAATGTGCCAGAATAAGAGTACATGTCGATGGGGGTTGTTTCCTGGTATTTTGTGAACCAGCGGCGATTGCTACATATGCTCACGACCCCCGGAATCCAAAGTCCATTGATCGTCGTTACCCTCGTCGGCGGTTAGTGCCACAACAAGGATGTCGAACCCAGCCCATTCCCCGGGAATGGTCACATTGTCAGTGGTACCCCTGGACTTGACCTAGCGCTAGTCCCTTTCTTCCATCGCCGCTTGCTTTTGGCCTCTTTTGACTTTGGAGCCTGCTGCGCAGTAGAACCTGCAGAGTTTGGTTGCATGGGCACATATGAGGTTGTCTTGGGGATTGCAACCTGTGCCTCCGATCCGAGTCGTGTCCGGCAGATGTCAAAAGATGACCTGTCTTCCCACAATGGGAACAGGTCGGCCGGGGCCCGGTCGGTTTGTTTTGCACTTTACCCTGCGCTTGGGTGGCTGCACGATTGGAAGCAAGGACCTCAACCCCGGCACACCTTGCTGATACGGCTGCGCCTGCTTCTCGGGTATACCTGATGCTGTTGACCTCAGCGATCAGGGCTGATTTCACCTTAGCCGGAACGAAGTCTGCGTCAGGCCAAGTGTAAAGAAGCTTGATTTTTAAATCGAAACTTGGAGGGAGACCCATAAGCATTTGAAACGCCAAGTCCGAGTCATTGACTCGGCGACCAGCTTCTTTCAGCTGGAGGGCTACACGCCCCACCCTAGCAATGTAGCTCTCGATGGACTCAAGGTGTTCCATCGGCTCGTAAGTCCTTTGGATGTTAACCAACACCACCTCCCTGCATTGGGTTCCGGTGAACCCTTAAAAGAGCGTCTCCCTGATCCGAGGATGTATTGAAAAGAAGATAATTGAGTATGCTTTTTGGCACCGGTCCAAGAACCTGTCCAGGTCATCCAGGGTGGCGGACGCACCGGGATCCCTGTGGTCCTTACTCATGAACCGCAGCAGTGACAGGTACATTAACTCGACTTCTAAATCCTTCCTCCAGGTCGCATAATTAGACTCTGTCAGGAACGAAATCCTCGGCGACCGATCTGCAGAAGTAAGCGAGAAGTCGTGTGACTCAACCATGTTTTACTGGATGATTTTCTGGTGCAAATTTCGAATTCCGTTGGAATCACGGATAAGGAGCGATGTCAAAAAAAACCCGCATGCGCCAGATACGTCGCGATAGAACTCCGGTGCGCAAGCTCCGTACCCTGTTTGTCTTTAAAAAATAATAACCCCAACAATCACCTCAAGGAATCCAGAAATAAAGGTAAACAAAACCCCAAACCTGCATTACCTGGTCGATGTCCCGTCACCGATGACGACCGTCCGGAACGGGAACCTAAAAATAAAGGTGTCACGGATAATCACAAAAAATCACGACGATCTATAAGCAGTCCACCGTTTAAATTTCGCGTGCTCACCAATGGCACACGCTTATTTATGTTGTACATGAAATGTACGCAGTAGTGTGGCGTGGTAAGGCTGGTCCCGTTAAGACCTCGATGGGGTCCTTTTCCA
>JAQGBW010004860.1:0-13001 GCA_034698625.1 Julus scanicus
CAGTTCCAGCAAAGATTATTTCATTTGAAAACAAATTAATTACACCTTGGAAAGAAGAAATCGTTTTACCGTGCAAATCTGTTGGAATTCCTGAACCAACAAGAATATGGACGTTCAAGTATGTAACAGTTTAAAGTTTTTCAAAGTAAACTTATTAAGATAATGAACGTATAATACTTGTACCATAATAATGTGGTAAATATGTGATATAATTATTCGTCAGTTTTTAATTCTAAGAGAAAATCGCCTACAAGATGGAGACCGATACAAAATTTCAACAGATGGGACCCTTACTGTTAAACGACTAAGAGAGGAAGATGGCGGGGATTACATTTGCAGTGTTCACAACGATTTTGGGAAAGACAAAATTACATATGCCATCATAGTATTAGGTATAATGCATTAATAACTGTTTCTGCAGTATTAATCAAGAAATTTGTGTGAGTCATAACATCAATTCAATTTTGAACAGCACCACCATCAGCACCACAAATCGAGATAAAATCTATTTCATCTGACAAATTAGAAATTCAGTGGAACATTCCCGCCAGCAAGATGTCAAGAATTAAAGGTAATTGTGGAACAAAGTGTTTAACATGAATACACCATTAATGTTAGAAAAGATGTCGGGGACTCGACAGAAATTATGGTTGGCTCAGAAGTCAGACAATACCAGTTAACAAAACTGGATTGCGGAACATGTTACGAGATATTCATGCATGCATTTAATAAGATCGGCATTGGTGCACCTTCAGACGTTGTCATGATTGCATATAATGGATCAGGCAAGCATTTAATGTTTCAAGTCTACAATTAGGTTATTACAAAATAATTGGAAATCATGCTGTCTGTCGTTATGTATATTAAAATATTCCCAAATTAAACCTTATGCACTATGCAGGGAATTGTTCGGACATGCGTGCAGTATGGTTTTTCACAAGCCTTTATATCTTTTCAGTGCCTACTGCCCCAAATAAAGTCGATTTATTGGAAGAAGCCTCCAATGCAATATCCCTTTATCTAAACAGCTGGAAAAGCAATGGTTGCCCCATCCAGTACTTCATTGTGGAATTTGCTCCTAAATCATCTAATGAATGGACAACTGTGTCTAACAATGTAAAGCCCGAGCAAAGACGGCTGGTCATCCCGAATTTAAAGCCTGCAACCTGGTGGACTTCGCATGACAGCCCACAACAGTGCTGGATCCTCAATTGCCAATTACGATCGCCACTCTTACATTGGCTGGAGGTACCTGATCCCCCAGTATATATATATAACACTATTGAAATCCAAGGTGCAAACATTTTATTTTCTGTTACATTTAATTTTGGTAGCTACTATCATGCCAGAACTCCAGGGAGATGCCCCTAATCAAAAGATGGATGGACTTTTGGCAGCATTAAACTTTTACATCATAGTGCCAATTGCTTGCACTGCTATCATTTTGCTCGCCCTTTTTGCCATGGCTTGCATGTGTGTTAAAATAAAGAAAAGAGAGGAAGCTCAAAAAGGTATTTGTAAATTTTTCAATTCTTTTTATACCATTCAGTGTGTGTTTTGAAATGTATTAATCATCATATAATTTAAAAAGATTTTCTTCTGCATTTTTTAAACTTAAGAAGTCCAAATTCATTTTATCCTTACGGAAAAATTATTGTGTGCTAATTGGTCAGCTGATTTTCAGATTCATCTACATAATTTTAATATTGTAGGAAACAGAATGTCAGTTGCTAGTGCAGAATTTAAACGAACTGATAGTTCTGAAAGTTTTCCTTACATGCAAAGAGGAACAATGAATCGGCAGTCTAATCAAGATGCAATATACTGTAAGTTGATGCAAAAAGAGAGGGAAAATTCTTGAAAATGCAAAGAGTGACCACTATCAAATGTAATTTTATAAACGCTGCTATAAAAAATTTTGGAATTTGTGCAAAGGTGATGATGAAATTGTGCCATATGCTACGCTTCCTTTCTCCCATCACATGGAATTGATGGCAACTCTTCAGAGACGTCAACATCATGGTAAGCTGCTACCAAGACTAACACAATAACAGATGGACAAGCAACTTTCCAATAATCTTTTCCATACTTTTTACTGTGCAAAGGGCCTCCATTACCAACTGGATTTGAAGGATTTGCACCTGAAGGCATGTCAATGATGAACCAGACGTTTTTCCCTCCACAATCCAGGTACAACATGCATAGCATTTTAAAAGCATAAAGTTTGCCATGGTTACTTCAATGACCAGCATTTAATTTATTTTATAGCTTCGTTCCCCAGTCGGAACCCACTGAAACAACATTTGTGTTTCCTGACCCTCCAACTGAAGTTATTTTGCCAAATAGTGGAAGTTTACCTCCTCAGGAAAATGAGGTAAATGCTCAACTTCAAAAAAGTGGTACAGCCAAACCTGTTTATCTCGAAATTTCTGGAACTCCCTACTTTTACAATCTGAATTCAAGTGTACTTTCCATGTATATCTCGAAATATGTTATTCCAAAACCTCTATTTCTCGAATTTCAGACAAACCTTAATTTCAAAAATCGGTGTTCTTTCAATAGATAGCAAACATAAAATTTTGTCCAACTATGAACATATAGTATGTATTGACTGGAAACACGTGTTACGTATTCCTTGAAATTAATAAAAAAGTCTTTCCTAAAGGTATTTTCTTTTAATATGCATACATAATCAATAATGGAAAAAATTCTATACAATAGACATTTCAACCTGTTTACCTCGAAATTTTAATCCTTCCCATGGAATTCGAGATAGGCAGGTTCGACTGTATTTCATACTAAAACTATCTTTGGTTTCATTTTAAAAAGTAATGAAATTTTAAAAAGACATCACATTATAGCAAAGATAATATATTGCCAAACCTTACTCATAATATTCATGATTAATGTCAATTAAAAGAAAACTGAATATTTAAGAACCTCAAAAAATCTTTTTGAAACAAATGGCATGAACGAAACATCATATTTGTGACACAGAATCACATTGCCACCACCATTACTAATGTTCAAAATGCATGCACATTTTTTTTTAATTATTAAACTAATTTAATTCATCTTTCAGCAAGAAGCAGAGCTCATGGAGAAAAATGCAGCTCTTATCTAAACAAATTTGGTAATGCCTATTATAAAACTAAATTGTCAATATTTTGTCATCTTAATACTTTCTTCCTGATATATAGGTATGTGTGTAATAGCCACATCCCAACAATACTTAATTTCTTCATGATGAATGTGTATCTTGTGCATGTTTAGTGCTTATTTTGCATGAAAAGCAGGTTTTACATATAGATATGCAGCTTGCAATTTTAAAACTATCTAGTGTATTTTGCATAATTTTATTCTGACTTTTAACGCCCAATTAGAGTGCATACTTGAGTTTAATATACCGTAGTTTTGTCAGTGATTATTTTATAAATGTTCTAAAATGCATACTATTATAACTTACAATAAAGTATTTCAAGCCGCATTGTATTCAAATACATTTGTGCAGAGGTTTTCAGCATGGGTTCAATATATTCAAAAAAATACCACAAAACCGGAATCAACTTGTACGCCAGATACAAAATAAGGGACGTAGTTTTTCATGTAAAAATGACTTCGTAAATAAGAAAACATTAGTGCGTCATAAAACATACTGCGCCGTATCGTCAAACCGCTTAAAGTTGTTCACAAGTCGGGGGGTTCGATAGTGACACATCATCCCCTCAAATTTAAATACTGTGTATGAAAGGGTTATCTCATACAAATGGAACAACAATCATCATGCGAATAACTAGTTGAACCATATCAGAAGCGGATATTAAACCAGGGTACGCAATGTCCCTACCTCGACAGGATATCCCAGCACAAGTCTGTTTTCAACATAAACTTTGAACAATAAATGAAGACTAAAAATATTAATTTACCATACTTCATTGCATTTAGGATCCCTTTCTCAATCTATGGTGGCCCTTAAAAGGGCCGTTTTTCAATATTTTTGGGGAACTGTTGTTCTACTTGGAGCTGGTGTACTTTGTAACGGCCTTTGTGCCTTCACTGACGGCGTGCTTGGCCAATTCTCCGGGCAGGAGGAGGCGGACGGCGGTCTGGATCTCCCGGCTGGTGATTGTGGAACGCTTGTTGTAGTGCGCCAAACGGGACGATTCGACGGCGATACGTTCGAAAAGGTCGTTGACGAAGCTGTTCATGATGCTCATGGCCTTTGACGAAATACCAGTGTCGGGATGGACCTGCTTTAACACTTTATAGATGTAAATAGCGTAGCTTTCCTTCCTCTTCTTCTTCTTTTTTTTCTTATCACCCTTCGTGATATTCTTCTGGGCCTTGCCCGCCTTCTTCGCTGCTTTGCCAGAGGTTGCTGGTGGCATTTTTCTAAATACAAGAGTACCGATACAAACTTCGAAAAGAGAATGAAGGGGACCGAAGCGAGATAGCTGCTTTTATTAGGAGGGAAGCGGATACCTCGGAAAATCAGGTAGCCAATAGAAGCGCTTGGCTTTACTCGCGATTTCATTGGCTTAGAGGGCCTGATAGGTATCCTGTTTTGCACGATTTTTTAAATTTACATCCCGTGTAGCATCAGGGTTAAGATTTGCAGCATTTAAATTGTGGCCTATGTATTGTTATCTAATTATTTAATTCAATTCAGTACCCTACGGTCAGCAAATATGTCATATGGTAGGGGGGAAGGAGGAACCTACCCAATAATTAATTCAAATAAATAGTGAGCAACTCGTTTGATCTTTATTCCGCGTTTCAGATAGCTATTAAAAATTATATCGAGTCGTCATTACACATAAATTACGTCTGGTGGCTTTCACCCTCTTAATTTCGATAATTAATTCTCTTGATAATTAATTTAGCTACAGTAGGCAAAAAAGTATTGGCACACTTTTTGTAATTTGTAATACTTAGTTTTCACTGTATAATTAGTTTTTTCGCTGCTACATGTAGCTATAGATCAAAACTTGGCCACACACCTAAAGGTCGGTACGCACCAGCAATACATCCAGACACAAAAAATATACACAAAAACCTTGATGTGTCTAGAAGTGTTTGTGAAACAATGTGTCGAATACGGCCATTTTCTGACACATTTTGATGTTTCTTGATGTGTCGTTTCGATCGCTAGAGAGGCGGTCCGGATCAAAAGAAAAATGTGTGGTAATGTTTCCTGCTAAGGCGCTTTTGCCAAGGACTCTACATGATGACGTTGAGCATTGCACCATGTGCTTTTCATTTTGAAATAAATACGCGAAATTCACAATACTGTGTAAAATTCGGTATACATGTAATAAAAGCAACTTCGAAAGTTTCGTTTCTTTTTTCTTTGTGTTTTTCTGAATACTGTGCTGAGTACTGTGCCTGACGTCGTAATTAATACTGAATATTGGTAAGTTTAAATGTAAAATTAGCGGGCCATACCACTAACGATAGTAGTAATATTTTTACTCTTGTATGTTCAATGCATGCTTTCAATGCATCGATCAATGCTTGCTTTTCAACATATATCCACGTGGTATTATCATCCTGACGTTGCTAATATCATAAAATGATGGATTCATTATGATATAAGTCTTAAATCGACGTCAAATCTATATTACTTTCAAAGATATTTGCCTATATGCAAATATGGTAAAAGTAATTCTCAAAAACGTGATAAGCAACGAGCAATTGCAAGTCTGATATGCCACCCGGCCACCACTTTGCACTTAACCTCACTTCATTCAAACATTTTTGAACTTTCAAAGATATAGCCTACATTGCAAATATGGTAAAAGTTCGTCTCAAAAACGTGATAAGCAACGATACCAATTGCACGTCTGATATGCCACCCACCACTTTGCACTTAACCTCACTTCATTCAAATATCGATGTTACCTGTATTTAGTAAAACTTGTTAGTAATAAAGATGTTCTGCTGAAACTATTAAACCAATTGCAGAAACTCGGATCTTTTAGTGGTGGTCATCCTGTGTTCGTAAACTGAAGCATCATTCGTAAACAGTTTGACTTGGGACAAAATAACGACTTCTGGTGAGAAAGGCAAGGTATTGGATTAGTTGGTGTGTACCCGATACACACTATTGGGCCAATCACTCGGTACTCTTATAATGCTTAAAATTTTGTTTCAGGACATGTTTACCGACAGGCAAACTGTGAGCAGCAGTTTACAGATTGATGTTGCAGTAGACTGTGAGGAAAGCACTATATCCGAGCTGCAAAGCCCTGGCATGTTGGTGGAGTCATCTATTGACGAGCAAATGACATCAACACCAAAAGCCCCACCATCGAAACGAGCAAGGATCGACAACAGCAGCAGCAGAAGGGCTAACAGGGCCTATGAAGTAATGCAGGAGATGGTAGAAGCTAAATCTGCAAAGGCCCCAAGGGATCAGTGGACAGCATTTGGCGAAACTGTCACTATACAGTTACGCAACATGAAATGCCCTTATGAACAAAATGAACTTCATCACAAAATGCATATGTTAATGTATGAAAGTAATGCACGTGCATATGGACCTTCCACGCCTCGGGATGTGCCCCTTCAAGAAAGTGTCCCTTCTGGCGAACACATCCTTAACCTGTATGAGATGGGGGCAGTTACATCTAAATAAAAAAAATATTACAGTAATTGTTACATGTGGCGCTGATTCTTGTGCATTTACTCATTCAGCTGCCAATAAATTTAATTCCGCAATAATACTGTATTATTATCGCCACATAAAACCATACTATGTTGAAAGAAAAAAAAATTTGGACAAGGAACTCATTATTTGGATTTACATTGACTGCAATGGGAAAAATTGATTCAAATTACAAACTTTTCTATTTACAAATAGGGTCATGGAACGGATAAGTTCGTAAATCGAGGTTCCACTGTACATGATATTTTCAA
Source organism: Julus scanicus (assembly GCA_034698625.1). NCBI lineage: Eukaryota > Metazoa > Arthropoda > Diplopoda > Julida > Julidae > Julus > Julus scanicus. The sequence goes on from JAQGBW010004860.1 coordinate 6,919, forward strand.
CATATACGTGCAATATCCTAAAGTATGAACTGCCACTATCATGTAACTGCATGAGTCACTTTCCCAGTTTGAAATTGACATCTCATTTTGTTTGGGAGCCATTGTTAAATAAAGTGACCTAACATGTGGTTAAACATTATGTAATGATCTTTTGACCCTGTGCATTAATTGGCATACTAATTTCTTCTGTAATCAATAGCCAGATTTTCAGAAATGGCAAAACCAAATTAACACTCTAACAAGGTGTTCTTATACTTTTTTGAGGGGAAAAATCCATTATCATTTTTTAAATTTTTTCTTAATGTTTTGTTGTTACATTATGTAATCCAAGCTATATAATACATTTACTGTTTAAATGTACATTTCATTTCGATGTGAACAACAAAAATCAAGGTGTTCTCATACTTTTTTTGCGTACTGTTTGTAAGGTATGGTTGTTATTTGTAGGTTAGAGGACCGGATACATTGCATTTATGAAAGCTCCGTTTATTTAATACAGTAAGCACACAAAATGTGGAAACACGACACAACTGCCTTTGCAACATACGGTCTGCAATTTACAATTACGAAATCGGAATCTTTTTCAAACTGTGGTGACCCTTAAAAAAAGTTTTATTGCCAGTCTAAACGGTTCAAAGGAACAGTGGCTTTGTTACGATCAATTCCATATTCATGATAAAACCTTAAAAGTATGGCAAATGCGCAAGACCGGAAATAGTTTAAAATGCTTCAATTTAGCCATGTCCCGTACAAGTAGGCATGTAATTTAACTTTTTCGATCAATTAACCGAACAATTTGCGACTTCACTTTAATGTCTATTCTAATACATTACAATATTAATAGATATTATAAATGTTTTACACAAACAATAATAGGAGGAAGTTTCTACGACGGTTTTCATCGCTGAACAATTGTTACCATTTAAGCAGTTTGCGCATGACGGAAGTTTTCTAATGAATTTTCACGCGCATTCTGACTCGATTTTTCGGTGTTTTAATTTTAAGTTGCACAAATGATTAGAAACATGTAATGATCTTACCCTATAACAAGCCAAAGCACTCTTTATACTGAGATGCTCAGGTATACCTGGTACAGCAAATAAATAATAGGCAATTGTCAAATGGAAGCAGTACCTGAAATTTTTAATGAATTGTACATCGGAATCTCTTTCAAAATATGGTGGCCCTTAAAAGGGCCGTTTTTGGTCAGTAGTTTCAATGGGACAATGGTTTTAGCCTCCGAATCCGTACAAAGTACGGCCTTGGCGTTTCAAAGCGTAGACGACGTCCATGGCGGTGACGGTCTTCCTCTTGGCGTGTTCGGTGTAGGTGACGGCATCTCGAATAACGTTTTCCAGAAACACCTTCAAAACTCCACGGGTTTCTTCGTAGATGAGCCCGGAGATACGTTTGACACCACCTCGACGAGCCAAACGACGGATAGCCGGCTTGGTGATACCCTGGATGTTATCACGCAAAACCTTGCGATGACGCTTGGCACCTCCTTTTCCCAATCCCTTGCCTCCTTTACCACGACCAGACATTTTGAGACGACTATTGCTTGCAAACGAAAATCACGGAATGACCTAGACTCGATATGCTAGGCAGTTTTTATAGTACCGTGCTGCTCAAGTTCCTCCCTTTTGGAGGGGTGGAGCCAAATACGGACGTTGGTGAGATAGTTTCCGGTGGAATGACTAAAGACGCGGGAATTTGTAATCAGAATTTGTAATAAGCATGTATTTCCTCATTTTATGCGCCTATGTCTAAATTTGCGAACTAATAGAATGTGAAGAGATGCAATTTGTAAATTTTCAAAACCTAAACGTGCGTTTCCACGGTAGAGAAACTCGAGATGCTCTACAGCAGATCTCAATGTAGCACGTGAAAACATGCGCGTGGTACTGTTCGAGAGCTGTAGCAGCTCGTAAAATACACACGTACGATCCATGTTTGAATTTTTAGAGCAGCTGTCAAGAAGTTTATGTTTAGGGTTTTTTCAATGTTAAAAGCTAAGTTTGTGCAATACCATTTTGCGTTAGCATTGTGGATAGTTTTATAGTTGGTTTAAATTCAGAAGCGGAATTGTTATGTGAAATACATTCATATTTCCAGGCAATTAAAATTTCGGTTCGGCATTTGGAAGAATAATTTGTCATTTAATTAAAATTTTCTTTTTTCTTTTCCAATTTTAACAATTTTAATTTTTATAATAAATCCTAACATCTTAGAAATTTAAGCATCTTTCGGAAGTTTATTTTTTAATTTGTACATAGCAAAGCGGTGACTAGCTACAAAAAATATAATTAAAATTACTTTATTCATTTCATTCATATATATTCAAAAATATCTTGCTATTCTTCGCAGTAGGCATACCATTTTAGTTATTCCAAACAGTGATGAGCGTACAAAATTAGAAGCATATACCGTAAAATGCGGGTATTTTGGTACAGTGGGCAACTTTGGGCCAGTTGGAATGTCAAAAGTATCATTCAGTGGAACTTATTCTGTCGGTTGGAGAGTCACACTCTTCAGTGATATTCTGGTGACTTCCCAATATTCAAAATTACGCGTGTTCTAAATGACAGTTATTTTTATTGTGACACCAGTTTTGTGTTTTAGCTAATTAAGTTAAACTTTCATCTAGGGAGGAAAAACTAAAACCGTTGTTGTTAACGCAGGTCAACATATTGATTCTTATATGCCTTGACTATTTCATGTGAATATCAAACATATTTACGTAAAATTTAAGACTGCATTAGTCGAAAACCAGACATGAACGTGGAAACTTGGTGACGATCCAAACTTGAGTTTCTGCAATTTTGATAATTATCTTCCATATTTTCTTGTTATTTATGTAACTCGAAAAGTAGCTAGGGACCTAAATGGTTTTGTTTTGTTTTTTCACGAGGAAAAATTTAAAGCAGCTAGCAATTTTGAGTATATGAACACCATGCATGGACATTAAACACGAGGTATGGCAAGACGTATTACGACGTATCAGACATGGATGGAAAATATATGTGAGACATGACAGTATATATATGGCCCTATATAATTTTTCCACCTTGAAAAATGCCTCGGCCCAAAGTTACCTTGTATAATGGTGTAACTTTGGGATAATTGGTGAGTAAAAATGATACCATATTAGGAAATAGGAGGGTTGATTACTAAAAAAAACACCCCAAAAATTTCACATTGTGCGGTATTTTATTTTACATATAGGAATTCGGAATAAATCCGAAAAAAACATACCATACATTTCGGTTACAAGAGATTGAAAAATCGGTACTATGAAGTTATCGGTTCTCAATTTACAGAGGGGCGTAATACAATGTCAGATCGGATCCATCATACTGACCTAACCTATCCTAAACTAGGTTAGGTCAGTATGATGGATCCGATCTGACATTGTATACATAGCCTCTGTAAATTGAGGCCCGATAACTTCATAGTACCGAAAAATCAAAACATTCGCTGAGATCGCGGAACCTGATTATCTCCATTAGTGTTACATTTCAGACAAACAGACCAGTGAGAAAAATACCAAATTTCCATTTAGAAGCTAAAAAATTTACCTACATCTAGCTAAAGAGTGGACGAATTATAGGTTAAATAATCAAATCTCCAACTCTTTAATTACTTTGTTATTTAGCTAGATTTATCCCAAATTTCGTGAAACCGGTAACTGTAGTCTTGAGTATTCACAGTTTTAAAATATCCACACGTGTCGGAACTGCGTCCAGTAATTACAGAACATGCACCACCTCCTGTATTAAACATTAGCATAATCGAATAAATTGTATCATCTACAAAGATGGAGTTAAAATATCTTTTTTGATATCCAAAAAGCACATTTCAAAGATAAACTGAAATCCACAAACAGTGGAGGGGAGGAGGTATTCCAATGTGCGCATGCGCTAACCTACAGCGAACTATAAAAGCTTTGAGCGCTGTAATTAGGCTTCATTCGTTGATCTCGACACTGTTCGTTGTAGTGATCAGCATCGTCTCTGTTTCTCTAGAAAAATAATGGCACTTACCGAAACTCCAGTACAGGCTGAAGCCTCAGTTATTTCAAAGGCTGCATCCAAGAAGGGAAAAGCCAGTCCGAAGAAGATAAAAACCAAAAAAGTTGCACCAAACCACCCCAAGGTTTCCGAGATGGTGGTGACGGCCGTCACCAGTTTGAAGGAGCGGAAAGGCTCATCTCTGCAAGCCATCAAAAAGTACATGGCAGCCAACTACACAGTGGATGTGGACAAGTTGGCTCCGTTCATCAGAAAGTATGTCAAGGGCGCGGTGACCGACGGGACCCTCGTGCAGACCAAGGGAACAGGTGCAAGCGGATCTTTCAAGTTAGGTGCGAAGTTGGCCAAGAAGGAGAAGCCAAAGGCAGCTGCTAAATCGGCCCCAGAAGTTAAAAAGACGGTTAAAGCCAAGAAACCAACCACCGTCAAAAGGGTAGCCAAGCCCATCAAAAAAGCTGAGAAGTCTCCCAAGAAAGCCGCGAAATCTCCAAAGAAAGCAGCCAAATCTCCCAAGAAAGTAACCAAGTCGCCAAAACCAAAGGTTACGAAAGTCAAATTGTCTAAAAAAGAGAAGAAGGCGAAATCTCCAAAGAAGACAAAAAGTCCCAAGCCGAAGAAAGCTGTGAAGAAAACCACCAAGAAGTAATGCCATTGCATCGACAACAATTTTAAACAAACGGCCCTTTTTAGGGCCACCACATTAGCGAAAGAGTATCAATTGGCAGTTTTTTTTAGTTCCAAAAATATTTTAGGATTGTTAAAAACATTACATTTAAAATTTTGCCGGGGGTTTGAAACCCTATCTTTTTCAATGGGTAAATTTGCAACGACACTCACCTTCAAACAAAAAGAGATTAAATAAAAATAAAAAATTGTTTAAAATAGCTTGATATATCAGCAAGGACATCCGATTGTCGTTTTTCACTTTGAAATGTTAGATTTTTTTAAATTAATAAAGAAGTTTGAAAAATGTCCGTTAGTTTGTATTCTCGTGCTGCCACCTGCTGGCAGCGTGGGCAAATTAACGGACATTTTTCAAACTTCTTTATTAATTTAAAAAAAATTTACCATCTCAAAGTGAAAAACGACAATCGAATGACTTTGCTGATTTATCAAGCTATTTTAACCAATTTTTATTTGTATTTAATCTTTTTGTTTGAAGGTGAGTGTCGTTGCAAATTTACCCATTGAAAAGGATAGGGTTTCAAACCCCGTTAAAGAAGTTTAGATTTACAATACGTAAATAATATGCATTTTGTTAATGTGTACAAATCTGACATTTAATGTAGGTTACAAGAACACAGTTGGTTTTCAAATAATTTTTTACAACTGATTCTTGACCAAGTGTCAAATAGATTAATTATCTGGCGGAATCCCCCGTGTTTTTCTTTATGAATTCACAAAACTTGACTATCTCTAAATGAATATACATAGGTACTGTTTATTGAGACCACTGCAAAACAGAAAGTTTCAAAACAAATCTTTAACTCCGTATACTTTAATTTAATAACTTCCATTTTCCGCGATACAGTTAGATTTAAAAAAAAAAAAAGAGTAGGTACCTAAACAATAATGGGTAAAAGTTTCGTTCACAAAAATTGACATTTGTGACGAACTAGGTAGCAGAAATATACACTGACATCTTTAGCACTAGAAGGTGTAGTGGCATTATTACGAAAAATATCTGAAAATATATTTGTACCCAACTTGAATTTGATCTTGTACCAAACCAGCCTATACTATACCTATGTATACTATATTGATTACGTTTCATCTCGACCAAATTGTCCTGGAAAACAAAATGATACATGTATCCCTAAACCTCCTTGAAGATGCTATAGTGCAGGTGTATTTGATAATACTATATACTCAAACAGAAAGGAATGGAAAATGGAATAGATCGTTATGAACGCAACATGAGCAATCTCTTTCAACATATGGTGGCCCTTAAAAGGGCCGTTCATATAGAATATTCGATGGATGAAGTTTACTTCTTTTCGGTCTTTTTGGGCAGAAGTACAGCCTGGATGTTGGGCAAAACGCCGCCCTGTG
>JAQGBW010004861.1:0-12999 GCA_034698625.1 Julus scanicus
TCGCCACCAGCGACACTAGCGCCACCTGGTGGCAGAATTTGGAACTTTACGCCGTATAGGTGCTGTATACTACTCACTTGGTCTAACATTCCATAATTTCCAAGGGATGAATCATCACCAGTGCTGAAAAATCCTAATTAGTTGCGCTAATTAGCATTTGTATTAATTCAATATTACCCTAAAAGTGAATTCAGAACCTTTAACTATAACGAGTATGACCTTTGTGTAATGTGAATTAGCCAAAATGACATTCTTTCCCTTAATAGATTAATAACAAAGTAATCTTCCTAACCTAGTGGTCCTAAGCGATATCCAATACTTGCAAAAACAACGTCTTTGTCTGTAACAATAACGAAAACACTATTTTTAAAACTTTCAACTATAAAAAGGCTTTAAGAACGGTTATATTAAGCAGGTGAAAGTCACAAAATGCATACCCATGAATGCTTCAGGAGGTATATAGTCATAATTTGGAGCACCTTGGCCAAATCCCCCTCCATGAATATACGCCAAAACTGGCATCGAAATATTGGTTTCAGCATTTGGTAGCTAAGCAAATTCCAAAGTATAAATTAATACAACATGTTTGTGTAATATAATGAATTTATGGTATTGAATTAATTCTTTATCGGTGTACAAAATTTAACCATATTTAACTTACATATGGAGTGTATACATATATGTAAAGACAATCCTCATTTCCATAAATATGATCTGTATATTGAATACAATCCGAGGCATCATGAGTGGCATTGTAAACTCCTTCCCAATTGTCTGCTACTTCTGGTGGCTGAAAAAAATGAGAATATTTATTTTCTTTATTTGAGAAAATTCTGGTGCAACCTTATTTAATCATATATCCTCAAAAGAACTAAATATTACAATTATTGAATCATACAAATATAGAAGGAATTTCATGCTAAAGTCTACTTTAGCCTTATTCAATGACGTTACTATATGATGCATTTTATTTTGATAAAAGCTAAGATTTTATATATCATATAGTATAGACATCTCTTAAAAATAATATAAAACTAGATTAAGAAAGTGAAACTGAAAGTCTGTCACATTCAATAAAGTATTTCAAATAATAGTAGTTTTTAATTGCTTTATCACGCTTTATCTTGCAAAATATCTAGCAAAAAGTAATCCATATCTTTTTACATAATCTTTGATATAATTCCAATTGTTGTTGTTTCAATTTCATAAAAATCTATCACAAACAACCTCTCGAAAATTGCCTTCAAACGTGAAAGTTTCAAATAAGTAGAAGGAAATGCAGAATGAAGTGTTAGAAAAATGTGGGGAATTCATCAAAATAATTACACAATGCAGTCCTGGTATACATATCGCTCATTCTGCGCACAGAATACTGTATTTGTAGTAATTAAAATAGATTATCCACTCAAAGTCATGCAACTAGTTTCAATGTAAAACAATTTAATTTAACATTTTTGACACCTGCATGCGAGGAGAGCAGTTTAAAAATATTGTTCTCATGCCATTATCACCATTTTGTGATTTGGTGGCTAAAAATAATTTTAGCTGATAATAGTCATGCAAAATGACTCGTATACTCTTAGTGCACATTGAATATTTCAAGCTGACACTTCAATCAATTAAGGCCGTATATATGAAGGAGGAAAGGGGGGGGGGGGAAGAGAAAGTGGGTGAAATATATTCAATATATTTACACTTTACCTGAAATCTTAAGTCCTCCAGAGGAGGTTTTGCATATGGAATTCCTCGGAATTGGTAATATTGTCTTCCACCTGGAGAAACAGAAACTGCACCAAGGAGAGCACCCTGTTGGACACTAACTATAGGGTCAGCTTGTAAATTTTCAGGAACAACCCTTAAAGCAAACGAATTTGCAGCTATTGCTAGCAATAAAGCATAACTAACGAAAATCATGGTACAGCTGTTTGTCGATTATATAGTATACTGTATATAGTAGAGTACTGTACAACATTATGTAGGTTTGATATAGGATAATCTAGGAAATTATCCCAATTGTCTCCTGTTATGATATGAATTCACAAAATAGATCATATCTCGATCGTATATCATCGCGTACTGTTTGTTGTTTGAAGAACAATTGAAGTTGTTAAAGTGGAATAACAAAGTCTTTTAATAATTACTGCACATAACGCACTGGTCTCTCCAGGCCTTTGTAAACTCTATATTGTTAGGAACGGATACTATAATAACATATTAATTAAAACTAAATCATACACATTGTGTATTACGCAATGAATTAATAGCGTGATAACGGATAAAGGAAATTAATTTATTTCGTGAAGGAATAAATTCATAGAATCAAGGTGAAGGCCTTGTAATCGTTCAATATAAGTGCAAAGTTAATTTTGCACTTAAGTAACGACACATGCATGCAAATAGTCATTCCAAAACATCATTCTTTCTGTTAAGTATCCTTCCTGCATAGACAGTTCGTTCTGAATTCTCAGATACTTCAGATCTGCAGTATTTGTTGTTGGTATCCAGATCAAATCTCCACTAGGAGTGGGATTTCTAATTGAAACACAAATATAACCTTGTTAATTAAAATGTACTGCTTTGTTATAAGTCATTGGCATTTATCGTACTTCAGAACAGGCAATAATTCTTACAATTGGTCAGCAAAAGAGGTCCACATGTTGATCAGTGCATCAGATACAACACCATCTTCAATGGTGAATTGACCACGGTCTTTGAAGAATAGGTAAAACAATTCGTCACCATGCGAAACCTCTAAAAATTAAGCAATTGTGATACCATTAAATTCAATATGTCTCAAAAACTAAGTGCGAAAAATACATTCACACAAAATTATTATGCAAACCCAACATCAATTGACTTAACTAATAAAAGCCATATATTATAAGACAAATAGAGTAGAACCTGTATAAATATGCATCCTGTGTAAATGAATAACCTCTAAAAGCATAAAATGTGCCGGTCCCGACTTGGAACCCGTATAAAAGTGAATATACCTCCCTAAAGTAATATTGCAAAATTTTTATTGGCACCAATGGTTTTGTAAGGGAATATCAACAATGGAAATACAAAAAATATCCAACCAATAAGTGCAGACTCCATAGCTGGATATCTGACGTCCCATAGAAGTTAAACATTGAGGTTTGTGTTGTCAGATTTGGCTAGATTCTCTGTCATTTCTTCAGTTTCTATAGATTGTAGCTTGGCTGATCTTAATCTTGTATTTTTTCTCAAGCCACTGTATGAGTTACTTGGATGATCTATTTTGTATTGACACAAGACTTTTACTGGCCATTTTTTTTTCATTGTAGCTAGGTCTTCACAATTATTACCAAATGCAGCAGGCGAGGAAATTCAATGCAATTAATTACTGTATACTTGTTCTTGTACATGCACTAAAATGGCGCCCAATAGATAGTGACTCATCTAGGATTGAAAAAAGGGGAAATTCCCTATTTTTCAGCTGTATGTGCGCATATCTGCTGATGAACCTGTCTAAAAGCATATAACCTGTTCAAAAGCATGCTTCTCACCAGTCTCAAGAGTATGTATTTAGACAGGGTCTACACTGTAAAAACAAAAGTCATAATTTAAGACTTTTCTTGTCAATTCGTGTAGATGAAAGTATACTTGTATCATATTTTTAAAATAAAACAATAAAATGTGTTCTTAAAAAAAATAAATAATAAATAAAAATAAAGATACTTGAAAAAGTCTTGATTTAGTCTACAAATAAGAGTTTTAAATTAAGACTTTAGCTTTTACAGTGTACTGTATTATGGGTGTAGATGAAGTTCTTACCTGGATCTCCTGAGAAATTAAAACGGCAACCAGTGCCAACGAATTCAAACGAATACATGTAAACAGGCAATCCTCCATCTGCTAACTTCCTAACAGTATAATCATTTGGAGCTTTGAAAAGCGTGTCCGAATTTAACTAGAAAAAGAAAGAATCAATACATTACAAATAAAGAATATTCATAGACAACAATTTCTAAATCTATACAATGAACGTATATATATGTACTTACATCAATTGCAGTTCGAATAACCTGTGTTCTAATCGAGACATTAATTTTATCAAAATATTCAGCCTTTACTGCATAAGAAACACTTATTAAATTGTCTTGGCAATTTAATATCTTCTGTAAGGCGCCGGGCAAAGTGTGGTTATAGAAATTGTCATCAATGGTAGAATAATGGTTTTGGGTAACTGTGAAAACAAATTCAAGGAGGGTAAAAGTTGAAAATAAATAAACGGTTATTTCAATGAATGTGTTCTTGAATAACTTGACAAAAATACTTAAAGTTATAAATCATAGCTCCTTCATCCTTGTTAATGCCAGAAATAATGGAAACATTATTGAACGTTCTATCCTCCAATATTTTATTTGGATATTCCGTCAGAAATCTGCCTGTAACGTTGTTTTCTACAACAGGCACAAATGGAAACATCAGAAGTCTATACCCCTATACATATGAAAAAAATAAAAAATAAAAGAAAAAGAAAATTACGGGAATTAGCATTGGATGATTCGAGTGGGCAGACATAAGATTTGTTGAAATTTAATTACAATTAATTTATGCGCTGCTATAATTAATTCGTGTGCTGATTTTTGTTTAACACAATTCGCTAGGATTGATGTGTTGTCAAAGGAACAATTAAGTTTTTGGGCAAATTTAATTGTCAAAGACAGTGGATTCTTGTCCAGAGCCCATGAAGCAACTGATGACCCACTTTCAGAAATGGCTCCTCTGAAAAGTCCTAAAAACAAAACAGAGGTAATGATATTAAAGCCCATATCACAGTTCCTCACCAAACTGCATGCTCAAGCTTGGCCTCTTCTGAGCTGCATCTCAAGCTTAAACTCAAGCTTGAGAGTCTCGTATTTGGCTGTCTTGTCTCAGTCTTGAGGTCATCTTGGCCATTTTTCTGGTCAGCTGTGGTTATATTCAATACATATGCCTATAGAACATTTTATTCTTTTGTTTTGAGCCTAATGTGTCCTAACGTCCTATGCAACTCACCTAATATTGAAAGTTGATCAAAGGTATTGTTTTATATTTATATAAAATATGTGTTTTAAGTCAAATTTAAATATATATATATATATGTTTGCTATCATTTGCATATTCCGCATGTAATGGCAGGTGGTACAGTATGACGAAATTACCTGCAGATGCACTTGAGAGAACATGATATATCACAGATGCACCTCCAGCACTTTCCCCAAAAATCGTTACTTTGGAAGGATTGCCACCAAATGCAGCAATATTATGTTGTATCCATTGGAGAGCTGCCACTTGGTCCAGCAATCCATAATTCCCTAGCGATGAATCATCACCAGTACTGAAAAATCCTAATTTTCATCAGAAATTAAATTATTTTCAAAAACATATTAAGAAAGTAACAATTTGAACTCGTACTAAAAATATCACAACCTAATGCTCCTAAACGATAGCCTATGCTTACAAGAACAACATCTTTGTCTGGGGAATAAAAACGCATAATTAATAAAAATAATAAAATGTTTATATCTATAACATATGAATTAAGGGGGGATTACAACCCTAACCCTTTTAATGGGGTAAATTTGCAACGACACTCACAGCCAAACCAAAAGAAATTAAATAAAAATAAAAAGTGTTTAAAATAGCTTGATAAATCAGCAAGGTCATTCGATTGTCGTTTTTCACATTAAAATAGTACATTTTTTTAATTAAATTATCATTTGAATTTTTGAACTCACAACTTGCCTATCTCATGCTGCCACCTGCCGGCAGCGTGTGTAAAATAACGGACATTTTCAAACTTGTTTATTAATTTAAAAAAATCTACCATTTCAAAGTGAAAAACTACATGCAGAGTCCCTTGCTGATCCATCAAGCCTCCCCAAACAATTCTCCCCCCCACCCAAACCTCCCTCATTCAACTGTGAAAAGGATAGGGTTGTGATCCCTCTTAAGTTGCAATTTTTAAAATTCTTACCCATAAAGCCTTCAGGATGGACTTCATAAAAAGGAGCTCCTACCCCAAATCCTCCTCCATGTATCCATACCATCACTGGCATTGAAACATTGACATTATCATGTGGCAACTACAGGGAAGTGAAATTATAGAACAACAGCAAAGGTTTGTTATTATTTGGGTCAAAATTTCATCTCGCTCACTTACGAATGGAGTGTGCACGTAAAGGTAAAGACAATCTTCACTCCCAAAAATAGAATTAAACCATTGAATACAAGGTGATGCGTCTTGGGTGGCATTGTAAATGCCTTCCCAATTATCAGCAGCTATTGGAGGCTGAAAATATTATTTCAAATGATTTGCTCCAGATTTTATAAATAATTAATTATAGTAAATAAAATGGTTAACGATGATAGCTTTAAAATATTTACCTGAAATCTCAACTCCCCAATTGGAGGTTTGGCAAACGGAATTCCTCGAAACTGGAAATACTGTCTTCCATTAGCAGAAACAGAGGTACTTCCTAGTAGAGAGCCTTGCTGGACATTGACAATGGGACCATTTTCTAAATTCTCAGGCACAATATGGGCAATTGTAGTTAAAATAAATATTAGTAGTAATGCGAATGTACACAGCACCATATTCATATGAAGTCTCTTCATCTATAGCTAGCTAACTAAATAATACTTCGAATTTGTTATGTTATCTTTTTATAAGATTATGCTGGTTCAAGAAGTAAACTTGTTTTTGATTGTGCATTTGAATGCCGATTATACATTAAAGATAGCACAAGTTCAGTGCGTGCTTAAAGTAATTTGAACTTATATTTGTAATAAAATAAGTAAGTCAGTGAAGCAAAGTGGAAAGTTCAACTTCAAAAGTTCAAGGTGTTTTTGATGCATGAACATGAGTTCATATCTTCAACTGGTATAGATTTCTAGGAAGTTAAAGTTGAGGCCCCTCGTAAAATACAGGTCTACTTGTAAAAAATGCAACTTAGATTTCACAAGTTGTTTGTTTAGTGTAGTTTTTTGATAACACAAACGATTTATTGACTTCATGTAGAATATATTCTGGATGTAGGTCAAAGAAAGGGAAGAGTTTCCGCTGACTAGATTTTGTCTGCGTTTCCTGTTGTTGCCAATAAACTATAGATGGCGCTTGTACTTGAAGGTCCATAGTACACTGTATTTGTAAAATATTTCCTAAACTAAAGGCATACTGTATAAGTTGTGCTAGATACATGAATAGTGGTCTCAGGCTGTAACCCATATTTACCAAAACAACCAATTGAATGGGATTGTTTCTGTAAAGTTGGAATCTGGTAACTCATGTACAAAACATAATTTTCAATTGACGTAAAAAATATCAGAAATAACTTAGAAAGTTTTAGATCGACATGTCTTAAAAGTGCAAAATGCCACAGTCGCTCAAATCGCATGAGCTTGAGATCGAGTTGCGTCTTAAGTCCCAGATGCATACCACAGCTGTACAGAAAAATTGAAAAGACAGCTAAATGTGAGACTCAGCAACTGTGGTAGGGTGTCATCTCAAGCTTTAGCTTAAGCTTGAGTTGCAGCTTAGAAGAGATAAAGCTTGAGCTTCAATTTTTTTACCAATTGTGGCACGTGTCTTTTGGAATGTTGTAGAAATGTCAACGGGAAGGTATGATATTCCTTAGACAATCCAATATAATATAACACTTGCTTAATTTGTATTTCCAAAGTAGTTTTTTTCGCAGCTGAGTATTATTTCTACTTGCATATAATTTTATTTCTTTAATGGCAACATACACCATTTGTATAACATCTATATCATCAATTTTATTTTAGGAAGCAATTGTTGTTTATATGTGAGATGAAAAAAATGCATGCTAGTTTCCATTTAATAGGCGTGTTGTCGCATATGAGCCTTATTACAAACCACATTTGGCTAAGTGGTATCGTTTTATTTTCAAACCTTATTATTAAATGCGGTATTATTTTTAATGAGTTAATTAATAGGCACGTTGAGTGACCGCATTTTACTGTAGAAATATACCTACTGACAACATACGTAATCACTAAAAAATGCAGTTAATGTTCAAATAAGAAATGATTGGCAAGTCTGAAGAAAGCTATGAAATTACAAGATATACAAAGTGTAAACCTTACTTAAAAAACTGAAACAATAGTTTTTAAATTAATGGGAATCTTATTTTCAAATTATGCTGCGGTCTACAGTTTGATGTATGTATACAATAGAAGGAAATGTGTTATGGGTCTAAGAACGCATTTAACAGGTGTTATAATACTTGCAGAATTTACTTTAAAATGTATTCGACGTCCTGTATTTTCAATTGGTGTTATTTAGCATTTGGTGCTAATATCCATGGGTGAGACCCCATTATCCATGAATGCATTGGATTAAGACTGTTAATACAATTTTTTAAATTTATATATGTGGTGTAACTTAAATGTTCAAACTTTCAAGTATTATTGATTAAACCACACAAACTTTAAACACTTGTTTCGTAATAATATTTCCATATACATATTTATATTGCTTTGAAAGCTATCGCACAATTCACTAAGAAAATAGGCCTATACATGAATCTATTATGCGATTTAATCCTAAAGAAGCCATTATTTTAATATTGATCAGTCTTTGCTCAAATCTTGCATAAAACACCGATGGATGATGAACGAAATTTGGATGCTATGCTAATATAGGCAATTATCTTTCAGTTTACTATTTACAGTATATTCCATACTAATGATACTATACCTAGTACATTTTACATTAAAATGAATTTGTATTCTGTATGTTTTCTATACAATGATCAGAATATAGAGACCTATTGCACTATACTGGGATCTTAAAGCGAGATCACATTATTGCCAATATTTAATCATATAAAGGTATTCGTATATTCGTGTATTATAGAAAGCTTGCATCGACTAATTAGATTTATCGAATATTGCGCGGATTTTATATCATTCAATTTGTTAGAAATCTCATGAACAGATAACCATAGGCCTACTTAGGCTATAGAGAACAATATAACAATGGAATTGCAAAAGGGAATTGCTGTATATGCTTTGATACCATACATAAACATATGAAAGAGATGTGGGGATCGGCTATTATTAACTAATCCGCATTGATGTCATCAATTTTTCGTGTATTATCGATATTCAGAGCTTATTAAAGCATCGAAGGGTACAACGAAAAGTTATTGGAATAAACCTGGCCAATTTTCGTGGTATAGTGATTTATACGCTAATGTTTAGAAATGCAAATTTATGAAGTTCTTAAGATAATAGCTGCTCAAAACCTGTTGTACTCCATTTCCTTATAAAACAAGCATCTTAAAAATTGAGAAATACAGTGGAAACTCGGTTAACAAACGTATATGTTTACGAACAAATTGCGTTTTTTATCATCTCCTCTGCAAATATTTCCCCTTTCCTCTCTTTTTCTTCTTCTGTACCTTCAAACTTTACCCTACCCTGAGTACCCTCGAATGCATCGCGTTTGAAATAATGTTCATTTCGAAGCCCATTAATTGTTCGCCTGATCATGGAACTTCTTTTCAGTAAGTCAATTCGTTTTGTTATTATTATTATTTTTTGCTTTAATAACTAGTATGTCAATTTTGACAGTTAGTGTGTATACTGCGATTGCAAAACAAACAAACAAACAAACCGAAAAACTTTACAAATATATAATAGATAGTTTGATGATGATGTTGGTTCGCATATTTATTTGTATGATAATCTTATATCGGCAACACTTTGTTCTGTGTGTCTTAGGGAAGAGAGGAATGTAGTGGGAGTGAATTATACATGATTTTTGTGTTTTTTAATTTTTTGGTGTTTTGTAATCATTGGTTTTTCGCAATCGGACCTTGTGGGCTGTGAAACTTAATTTTTAAGCATTCCTTCACATGAGATTTTAAAAGGATATGTTTTACAAGATCACAACCATCACAACATCAAACTACACGTGCAATGTAAACCTTTTCATCGCAATAATGGAATTAAAGTGTGTGAACTTTAAGTGTGTTTGGATCTTCCTTATTATCAATATGTTTGTTAACGTAAATTTCTTAAACAGAATCTGCAAATGAACTTGGTTCACAGTAACGTCAACATGACGACACCACGTGCACATGGGTGTTTTTATTTCCTGTAATGTTGGAAACCATGGATGTATGCATTAAACTGCTTTCTTCTAATATTACTGATATATTTATTTCCTTTCTGTATATTATTTCCACACAAAGCCATTAAGTTCGTAAACCGAGGTTCCACTGTATGTGCATTATTTCGTGGTTATTTAAGATTTCGTAATTGGGGACATTATCCAAAAAATGACATGGAATGTCGGATAGTAAGAGATATCTTTATTAAAGTTAAGGACGAAAACGTATCATGTTCGCACAGTTTTTGTTAATCAATATCATGTTCACGTGTTAATTAAAATAAAATATCGAAAACACAGTAAGTGGTTTATGTGAGAAAATACAGTCATTTAGCTACTTAAAATAACAGAAAAGTTAACAAGCACGTGGTAATTTGACTATGTATATGCATGAAATGAGCATTGAATAAGTATTTGTTTTGGATTATATACTGGAACTTTCCGTTGAACCCAATCACATTTGAACAGTCGCAAAACTTTGATTTGATGCGATGTTATACTCCAATCCCTGACTAGAGGGGAATAGAATCAATAGTATGTGGTATCAAGGCCGGAAGCTTTATAACGGACAAATTGAACTGCAGATTATACGTAGAATTTGATTAATTAATCTCGTGATGCCGGAAATCTGGCGTAAAGTAGCGAAGATGAATCATAAGTTAAATGCATCCAATAATGAAAGGATGAGGACGGATATATTTTTGTGTGTTTATACTTAATTTGTAACAATGCATCATATCATTGCACGAAATGTTTGCTGATGTTGATATGATATATTTATGACATTTGACAAATATTAGCAAGTAACTATAGTTATGAAATTGTCCAGAATTTTAAATTTTTAGAAAACTATACTTTAATAAAAAACGACAACTAATTCCAAATCATGAATCATGTACAACGAATATAAAATTGGCTCTAATTTTTTTTCTTTTTTGTAACCAAATTGCAGTATTATTTTAGAAAAAATAATCGAAAAGACCCATAAATAAGAAATTTTGTTCCTGTAAACAAAATATTAAAAGGTAAAATGTGTAAATTTAAGTTTATTGTAAGTTTTTTTTTATTTTGCCTATGGTGTGTCATACTAAAATTTCTCAATAACTATCAGAAAATGAACTTCGAATGTATTACTCATTTTGCAAACATGCATGCTGCCATCTTAGAATTTTAAAAAAATGTTTTTGGAATTTTTTAAAGAATTCATAAAAAATATTGATCAGAAGCTAAAAAAAACTTATATATATGGCGAGTCACATTTTATTTTAAAAACTGTAAATCAATCGATTTAAAAATTCCGACAAAAGTTTGTTATCCAAAATTGTGATGAATTTATCCAGTAAAACATAAAAACAAGTTAAATGGACGTAGAAATATCTTATTTCATTAAGATCATTTCCAGTCAGTATCAAGTTGTGCAATGGCTTTGACATGAATATTGCTAGTATTGATTTAAGGAACCTTCATAATGTGCATTGTGAAGTCGAGTTGATCATAGGAATACTTCCTGGACATATCAAATTTGAGCATGCATGAGCAGGCCTGCAATGTAAATATCTTTGAACACTATTACAGTCAGAAATACAAATTGAAAACTGAAAATTCAGAATACAAATATGAGTTTTCTTTTGACATGGACAGGCTGCGTATATTTGAGGCTTCCTTTTTCCGTTCCACGGCACAAAGCCTGGGGATGCAGAAACACGGAAGTTATGCCTAAAAAGCAGACATTTGGACTGTGATTAAACGTACGGAATATTAAATAACGTCCTTCCGTCATATACTAGATCGCATCACGCAAAAAGGAATTCGTTGAAACTTAATCAATTTCGACTTCCAAACCAAATCACTGTCATGCAGAAAAGCAGAACTTGCATATGGCCTAAGCGTGCAGCAGCTTACATGTAATCCAGAAAAACACGGAAGCCACATTTGATATGTTGAAGATCATTGGTTATCTTGCGTGTTCGTAACAAACTTTTGGCAAAAGTTATTTAAATCATATTTGGGATGTAGAAGTTTCCAATATCGTAATGTTAAATGATTTAACGCAACAATCTTACCGATTAAAAACTTAAAAAACTATAGGCATAATTTTATATTAAAATTCGCAATTTGCTTGATGAATAAAAACATGTTTCATATTTATGCTTCAAGGATCACAGAAGAATTTAAGACATGGGATGTAATAGCTCAGGTTAGAAATTTACGCTGCACTTGTTACAACCTTGTACATAAATTTTTCAGGTGGTTTAATTCCATTACACGTCATTTAACACTGCGCACTGGATTTTAATCGACAAACACGTCATCACGCTCAATTAGCTCGGGTTTGCAAATAAAGGAAATACGTTTTCGGCTTTTCGATAAACCTTTTAAATATTTAAACATTCAATGATGTGAAAGTTGTCTATATATACATATATACACAGAATAAATTCAAAACATCGCGAATAGACTCAAAACATGCGCATAGACGCAGCAGAGGAGGGAAGTTATACAATCGTTGTAATGATGAACTATTGTTTCACAAACATGTCTAACAAAAGAACTTTTTTTTCTAAAAGGGATTACAATTGCATATATTTTTGAAACATTGTGCATTTTTCTGATGTTGCAAACTATAAGTAACGTACACCCATACCTCGTTTTACGGCCTAGATACGTTCCGGAAAAGTAGGCCGTATATCGAAAAGCCGTATAAGGAATCAATTATTACCATAGGAACCCATGTAATTCGATTAGATCCGTTCCAATTTTTTTACAAAATAGTATTATTTTAGTTCATAAAGCATTGTATTCTTTTTATTTTCTATGAAAGTGCTTACATGAAAATAAAAGTACAAAAT
>JAQGBW010004862.1:0-12995 GCA_034698625.1 Julus scanicus
CGTGGACGTGTCAGAAAATGGACATGTACGTGGACGTGTCAGAAAATGGACATGTACGTGGACGTGTCAGAAAATGGACATGTACGTGGACGTGTCAGAAAATGGGCATGTGCGTGGACGTGTCAGAAAATGGACATGTACGAGGACGTGTCAGAAGTTGGACATGTACATGGTTGAATCATAAATTGAACATGTACGTGGAGGATCATATATCGAACATGTTATATGGACGTGTCAGAAGTTGAACATGTACAATATGGAGTAGCATAAATTGAGCATGCGCAACATGGAATATTAGAAATTGAACATGTACATATATGGACGTATCTGAAAATGAATATGTTCATGGACGTGCCAGAAATTGGACATGACGCCATATATGGTCAAACGTTTTCCATATATGGCCCTATATAATTTTTCCACTCAGGTCCTTTTCCTGGAGTCGAAAATAGGCAACAAATCAAATCTGTCCAGTTTTCGATTAATGGGAACGCCAGTTATCTAACTGATGTATTTTGGAATGGCCCTAACTCCTTATTAAGCGCATTGATCGACCGAATAGAATACGATGACGTCATATTTCCCGCAGTATGGCCTGATGAAGATCTCAACTCGTCGTGTTTAGTATTCGTCGATTATTAATTTTGGTACGAAATTGATGACAATCTTATCCTAAGGTGTCTGGTTTAAAGGACGAAATCAATAGTTAGAGATTTCAGTGATTTTTCTGTGAAATCAGGACAGTCTTCCAGCTGGCAGATAAAATCCAATTTAATCCAGAAATGTCTACCCGGATCCCAAATAATTACGTTTGCTATTTTTCTTGAACTGGATGGTGTCCAGAAATCTGAAGTGCTTTTCTTGCCAAAAAGGCGAAAATGTTAGCCAAAATGTCTTTTTTAAAAATGTATAGTCTATATGAGATTCCACTTAGTGTTATCATGGATAATGCTCTCCCTTACGTGGAGACATAAACAATTTGACACTGTTTTGTTCATGGTTCTCTCATAATTCCTAAAAGATTAAGAAATATGTTTATTAAGATACTATCGAAATTCATGCCCCATCTGATATGAATACTGGAAATTTCAAAGAATTATTGAAATTTGATGAGATTAATCAGGCAGCTGACCCACTACTGAATCTGACTAAGTTGAGACGCTAAGTGGGCGTTTTAGGGCTGTATAAGACAGATTCCATTTATATTAGAAACATTTCTATTGATGGCCCGTTCATGTACATGTCTAGCGATGGTCCATACATGTCTAGTGACTGTCCATACATATTGCTGGTCCGTACATGTCTAGTGATGATCCATGCATGTATAACGATGGCCCGCGTACATGTCTAGAGATGGTCCGTACATGTCTAGTGACTGTTCATACATATTGATGGTCCATACATGTCTAGTGATTATCCGTACATGTGTAGTGATGATCCATACATGTATAACGATGACCCGCACATGTTTAGTGATGGTCCGTACATGTATAGTGACTGTTCATACATATTGATGGTCCATACATGTGTAGTGATGATCCATACATGTATAACGATGACCCGCACATGTTTAGTGATGGTCCGTACATGTATAGTGATGGCCCGTACATGTCTAGTGACTGTCCATACATATTGATGGTCCATACATGTCTAATGATTATCCGTACCTGCATGTGTAGTGATGATCCGTACATGTCTATAGTGATGGGGTCCATACATGTCTAGTGATGGGGTCCATACATGTCTAATGATGGGGTCCATACATGTCTAGTGATGGGGTCCATACATGTATAACGATAATCCATACATGTCTATTGATGACCCATGGATCAAAGTCTACATATACTGTATATGGTCCATACATGTCCATAGATAGCTTTTCCACCCGGGACAGCTCCATCTGGAGACAAGGTTGTGGATCATGTACTAGTCCACTCTCACAAGAGCGTTATAGCGAAACACCTACATGTACACCTGCATGTATGCTGATGACGATGCACATTTTTCAGGATAAGTCTAAATTATAAATGACTGTTGAGAGATTTATCGCCACATAAACTGGGTCCTAACAGACTAGAAATTCTTTTGAATAAAGCCCCACCCTTTCAGCTTCTAAAAAAATGTAGTTTTTGGGTCACAGAATTTTTTTCTCCTCCGTGTAGTCAGCCTGTTATATAAAAGGAGTTTGAAATAGTGTAGATGCGCAGCAGCCTTGTTTTGATCAATAAATTTCGCGAGTGGATGGATGCTGTGGACTCCTGCGCAACTCTCGTCTAGCTCTCCACTGCAACACTCTCACTGCCAGCTCTTTTCGTATTCTAATAGTCCCGCAATACGGACGAATATTTTCTGCTCCTATTTATTTGTATTTTTTCCGGATATTTCTCTATTTCAAAACTAAAGCATTTCAGTGGATGAGGACAGAGTGAAAATTTCGTGCTGTAAACGAGGTTTCTTCGAGTGATTTTTTGATCTGTGATATTTGAAACACATTTCTGTGATTGGGAATTTAGCTGACTTTTACATTCGTGAGTATGTCGAAGCCATTTTTATAAGCCCAAAACGCAGTTTATATGCATCAAAAATAAACTTTATTATTGCTCGTACTGTAATTGCATGTCTGTTTTCAGTTTAATTATCTCCTTTAAATGGTGCTTTTTATTTTTTTGTTGGGCATGGAACTGCTTATAAAATTTATAGTTTTATTTAATTCATAATACATATCTGTAATAGTTTTTACAAATATACATCTTAGTGTTGAAATATATTCAATTAACTAAACTCGTATAATACAATACAATTCATTACAATACAGTGAGTGGTATGAAATGGAAATTTACACCCAAACAGGGATACTTGATCACCCGGCTAAAAAAAATTATGGGGAATGTGATATATGGACATAGTATATGGCACGCCTGTCCATACATGGTTGTATATGCGAATGTGTGGTTATATATGGTCGTATATGCGAATGTGTGGTTATAGATGGTCGTATGTGCGAATGTGTGTCCATATATGGTCGTATATGCGAATGGGCGTCCATAAATGGTCGTATGTGCGAATGTGCATTCATAAATGATCTTATATGCCAATGTGTGTTCATAAATGATCTTATATGCCAATAGGTGTCCATAAATGGTCGTATATGCGAATCTGTGGCCATAAATGGTCGTATATGCGAATATGTGTCCATAAATGGTTGTATATGCGGATATGTGGCCATAAATGGTCGTATTTGCGAATATGTGGCCATATATGGTCGTATATGCGAATATGTGGCCATATATGGTCGTATATGCAAATATGTGTCCATGGATGGTCGTATATGCGAACATATGGCCATAAATGGTCGTATATGCGAACATGTGGCCATAAATGGTCGTATATGCGAATATATGACCCTACGTGATCACTTTATGTCCATATAATGTATATGTGATTTAAACCTTGGTTTACTAGACCCATGTGGTTGGATTAAGTGTCACCAATCGGATTAAGATTTTCTTCTCGATTAATCAATATTTCGGTTGTGGTTTTCCTGAAATGTTAGCCACGTACTTGAGTTTTATTTAACTGCTGGGTTGGCTCGAGTCTAAACCAGGATTATTTTAATCGATGTCAGATTGCAGTGTTTATGATAATTTCTATTAAATTCAATTTTAATCGACCATTTATCAAATTTGCAACTGGTCTGCACTAATCCTATGTTTTTCTGCTTATATTTATTCAAATTAGCCCCAGTGGAGCTCATTTGCTGGAGTCACTTGTGAATATAAATGGTCCAATCTGTGAAATGGCATTTTTAGTTGAAAATAAATAAAAAAAGGAGATTTGTGTAGGATTATAAAATGCAGATAGGACCATGACCTGGATGGAATAATTATATAGGACCATATATGTCTGAAATTTGGTATTTTATGTCGATGTATGGAATAAAATGTGGACTTAGATTTTCTCAAAGTATGTATATATGGTATTTACTGTATATGTACATGAATATTTTTAGTACAAAAAGGATAAGTGCGCTTATATGGGCGTAACCGGATGTGAACACGTATGGTGATATAACCGGTTGGAAAAATTATTTAGGGCCATTAATGTCTGAAATTTGGCGTTTTATGTCGATGTATGGGAGAAAAGTATCATTGTATTTAAATGGGACACGTACTGTACATGTGCATGAATATTAAAGTACAAAAATGATCAGTGTACATATATGGACAAAACCGGAAGTGAACACGTATAGAGATATATCATGGTGGAAAAATTATATAGGGTCATATATGTCTGAAATTTGGTGTTTTATGTCGATGTATATATATGGGAGAAAAGTATCAAAGTATTTAAATGGCACACATACTGTACATGTACATGAATATTAAAGTACACAGATTTTAAGTGCACCTATATAGACATAACCGGAAGTCAACACCCAGGTAGACAAATTATTTAGGGCCATTTATGTCTGAAATTTGGTGTTTTATGTCAATGGGAGAAAAGTATCAAAGTATTTAATTGGCACATATACTGTATTTTCAATATGGTCCATGAGTGTACATATCTGGTCCATCAATGGCGAAATATGGTCCATTAATGGCTATGTGTAATCCATAAATAACCCATCATTGGCCATCGAGGGCTCATACATGTCCGAAACATGTCCATATATTGCTTTTTCACCCTTGTAATATCGACCATTATGAAAATTTGTCGAAATTTGGCATGTTGAGGGCTTCTTTTAATAGCTTCATTAGTTATTATGCTGTTGTTTATTCATAGTTGTTGATTGTGTGTAGTTTGCGTGACTAAAAATGCACTGACCTAATTAAGCCTCGGCCATTTTCTGTAATAAAAGTTCGCCTTAATGAATTTTTTAAATTGGTTCTCTGCGACATTATTTTATTGTTGTATTTGTCTGGAAGGCCCGCATTCATTAAATATCGGACCATGTCGTTCATAATGGCCGTAAAATTCCCGATGAACTTGGCCTGGGTTAATTAACTTTGTGAGTACAGGCGAGTAAATAAAAAGAGGAAATCGATAGAATGAGCTCCATCAAATGCTTACAAGTGAATTAAAATTACACACAAATGGTCAACACCATCAACACGTCAAATGGTCAAAGGGTCAAACTTGAAAGAACCTGTCTAAATGGATAACCTCTCTAAATGCTTCGCGTGTAAATGAACAACCTCTCTAAATGCATCCTGTGTAAATGAACAACCTCTCTAAATGCATTCTGTGTAAATGGATAAGCTCTCTAAATGCATCCTGTGTAAATGAACAACCTCTCTAAATGCATCCTGTGTAAATGAATAACCTCTCTAAATGCATCCTGTGTAAATGAATAACGTTACCTCTCTAAATACATCCTGTGAAAATGAGTAACCTCTCTAAATGCATCCTGTGTAATTGGATAACTTCTCTAAATGCATCCTGTGTAAATGGGTTACCTCTCTAAATGCATCCTGTGTAAATGAACAACCTCTCTAAATGCATCCTGTGTAATTGGATAACTTCTCTAAATGCATCTTGTGCAAATGGATAACCTCTCTAAATGCATTCTGTGTAAATGGAAAACCTCTCTAAATGCATCCTGTGCAAATGGATGACCTCTCTAAATGCATCCTGTGCAAATGGAAAACCTCTCTAAATGTATCTTGTGAAAATGAGTAACCTCTCTAAATGCATCCTGTGCAAATGGAAAACCTCTCTAAATGTATCTTGTGAAAATGAGTAACCTCTCTAAATGCATCCTGTGTAAATGCACAACCTCTCTAAATGCATCCTGTGTAAATGAATAACCTTTCTAAATCCTTCCTGTGTAAATGAATAACCCCTGTAAAAGCATAAAATGTTCCGTTCACGACTTGGTGCACGCTGTATAAATGAACCTGTCTAAAAGCATATCTTTAACCGGTTCCAAGAGTATGCTTTTAGACAGGTGTTACTGTACATAACTGACATTGTCCCTATATCAAGTATAGTTATCCAAATACCTCTCAAAAGGACACATACAATGTACATGTAGATCATTTTCCCTATAAAGCATAGTTTTTCAAATATATCTATAAAAATAGGACACACGTTTAATACCATATTTACCTAAATATAATTCCATTTTCAGTTGCTTTTATATTCTGTAACGTTGCTTGTGCTGCATGCATGTTAGCAGTAGTTAAACCTAGAGAGCACTGATGCAATATGGCTGACTTTGATGGGCACCTTTATAGCTTAACAATTAAGATGTTCCCGTTGCTTTACGACGTAATTAGTGCAAACAAAACTGCCCTTTGCACAAACTGGAAAGGTAAACTGTTTCTCGGATCTCAATTTGTTCCTAGTTTCAAAATGGATGTCAACGTGAAAGCCACGAAAGCGGACGGAATAGCCGAAAAAGTTGATCAGCCCCTGGCCCGCGTTACAGGACAGTCTGTGTCTGCCAAGGAGGAGTCAGTGTCGTCCGAAAATTCCAGCCTTTCTCGCGAACCTGCTGCATCACAATCAAGATTGCATGACCAAGTGCCAGTTGTTTCAGCCTCCAATTCAATTAGAGATGAGCAATTATCTAAGGGGGATTTTAATAAATTACAAGGTGTTGATAAGGCCGAAGATGACCACAACCGAGCCAAGGGGAAAAGTAGGCTTGGTGAGGGTGAAAAAGACACTAAAATGGACAAGGAGCACGAAGGTGATGCAATTAAGGAGGAAACTCTGAAATCCGGTGATATGGCTGAGGAGCAAATGGATGAAGAAGAGGATACATCACCCCCATCGAGTTCCCACACCACCAACGCCATAGTGACGCATTGTACGGCTGCTCTCATTGGTCAATCCAACGTTATTGACCATATCAATTTGGTCAGTTCAGAAAAACAGATTTTGAAATCTTCCCAGCCATTGCCCTTGGATATGGGCACTGAAACTGCTGTAGAAAAAGAAATTCTGGATAAAGGAGGGTCGGCTCCCAAAGAGGATAAAGTTGAAGAGGACAGTGATGACAAAGACAAGTCCACTGAAAAGTCACAGAAAGAGACCAAAGAAGGGAAGGACAAGGGGCAAGGACAGGCAGCCATTGATGACAAGTCCCAGAAAGAGACAAAAGAAGAGAAGGATAGCGGAAATAAAGTAGTCATTGATACCAAAACTGATTTGGGAAAGGCTTCTGGTGATGCTAAGGTTGACAGCATCCAGAAATCTGACCAAGGAGGGAAGGATGAGGGCCAAAAAGCCCCTTCTCCATCGGAGAAGCACCTGAAGACGGATAAGGATGTCGTGAAAGAAGCAAAACCTGATAAACATGATAGTGTAACGGGTACCAAAAAAGACCATCAGGAACCGGCTGACCAAAGCAAAGGTGGTGACATCAAGGGCATGTCTGTTGAAAAAGAACAGGATGACAAAAAAGAAATACTAACTAGTGCTAAAGGGGATGACCACCTGGAGAAGGATAGTGGCGATAAAGTGGATGAGGGTGTTGGTAAACTTACCGCAGAGAAGGACAGTTCAGTAATTTCTGTGAAAAAAGCAGAAACAAAACCAAGTGCCAAAATGGATCATATTTCCGACGATGCCAAAAATGATGCAAATCTTCCCGAATACGTCAAGATGGGTCTGTCTGACGGCAATATAGAAATCCAAGAGAGTACAATCCAAGATGCCAAAATGATGCGCAAGAAATCTCTCAAAGAGGATGCGATTGGTGGACAAGATAAAGACCAAATTCATAAAGATAAGCCTGTTCAAGTTGCAAAAGATTATGTAGAAGTTGCAAAAGTTGATGGAAAAGCAGCAAAGGATGTTGTAGACAAAGAGGAAAAAGCAGCAGAAGGACCATCTGAAAGCAAGAAAATTCATGAAGAAACTAAGAATGTAGAGGAAAAATCACCAAAAGTAGATAAAGAATCTGTTCCGGTTGACTTAACAATAGGAAGCGTTAGTCAGGGTACAATACCAGAGAAAATACCGGGAAAGACTGAAATTTCTGATAAATCCAATAATCACGAAAAGGAACACAAAGATGGCGTCCAGATCGAAAAGGAACACAAAAATGGCGTCCAAATCGAACAGCAGCACGAGACTCCAGAAAAGGAACATAAGAATGAAATTTCAGAATCTCCGCAAGAAGCCATTGAAGAGAAATCTGAAGAAGTCGTTGAGATAATCAGTGATAAGAAAATCGTAGAAATCATATCTGAACACACCGGTAAGGAAATTTCAGAATCGAAGCCAATCCTTACGGATGACGTCGATATGGGCATTGGAAAGAGCACTTCAGACAAAAAGAACCAACCAACCGAACCTTCGAAAGATGCACCCATGGAATCGATGGACAAATCGGCCACCAAAGACAAAAAGGAAGTCACAGAAAAAACAGGAGATGGCGTCACGAAAAAAGATGACGCCAAAAAAGGGGATGACGTCATACAAGTTGAAGATGATGTCAAGAAAGTTGAAGATGACGTAAAGAAAGTTGAAAATGACGTCACAAAATTTGATGATGACGTCAAGAAAGTAGAAGAGGATGTCTCCAAGGGTGGTGATGGCGTTACACAAGTAGGAAAGGAGGCGGAAACGGTAGTAGATGACGTCCAAAAAGGTGAGGAAGATGTCACAAATGGTGGGAAAGATGTCACAGAAGGTGGAGAAAATGTCACAGAAGGTGGGGATAAAGTCTCAAAACTACAAGATGGCGTCACGCCGGATGAAGGAATGCAAATTATGGACGATGCGGTTGAGGAAAAATCGACGGACGAAATTCCTGGAAATTTAATAGAAGCTGAATCCGATGCGAATCTCATAAATGGAAGTCTGGAAAATGCCATTAATAAGCCGGCTGCCATGCCAACAGTCCCGAGTGAGTCCAATGACAACGCTGCAAAGGATAAAGAAATCTCAGAAATTAAGATGGAAGAAGGTGTAGGCCTACACGTTCAATCTGAAAGTGGAGAAAAAGACAAAGGAGAAACGAAGGATAAGATTCACAAGTCCAAAGAGAAAGAAACGCGAAAAAAAAGTGCTGCTAGAAAAGGTGAGTCTGATACTGTTCCAGAGTTGGGTGATGATGAGGAGGAGAAGGAGGAGGAGGATAAGGATGAAAATGTAGTGGAGGAATCTAGGTCCGATGAACAAAATGTAGTAATCGAAATTAACGAATCTCCCATTGTTATCGATGAGGACAAAATGGTTGTTGATGAGGCTCTTGTGTCGGATGACATGGCAGTGCAGGACATTGTAGTAGCTAATTTAGAGGATGCTGAGCAGCCCACGGAGGTGGCGGAAGAGGTGGATGTCATTGAAAATGTCAGTGATATGGATGAAAAGCAGTCTCCTGAAAAAATCGATACGGATCGTACAGAATTGCCAGAAAAACAAAATGACGACAGTGTCGTTGAGGAAAATGTGGAGGAGGAGGAGACCATGGAAGAGGAGAAGGCCACAGAGAAGGAAGATGAGGGATTAGCAGCGGATATCCAAGATGAGATTAGTGAGCACAAAGACGTGAAAGTAGCTGAAGATGATGAAAAAGCGGATGAAAGCACGCAAAAAGTGGATGAAGAGGGACAAAAATCAGAAGATGAAAAAGTTCAATCGCCTATTCTTGAGGTTGAAATTCAAGCTGAAGAAACCAAAAGTCCAACAGAAGTTGTCGAAGTGAGAATTGAGGAGGAGGAGGAGGAAAGGCGAGCAGGTGCCAATAATAAAGGTGGGGATAAAGGCTGCGTGCATTTTATCATCATTGCCTACCATATATCATCATCAAACAAACATCAGGACCAGCTGACTGCTCATCCATTTTCATTGGACTTTGACTTATATGCGTTCGGTGCAGGTAACTCTCTATTGGGTGAAACTCCGATACATTTTGAAATTAACATTGCACAGACTAAAAATAGCTCATGAAATGGTGCTGCTCATGCTGTGCATACCAACTAACTAGCAAAATACATTTCTAGTGCTCTTCTCAGAATCATGACTTTTAGGTTTATACGAGACTGCCAATAAAAATACTGCTTGCCATGTTGGTCTATTACTTTTATGCTAATGGACTTTTTAAGGAATGATTTCAAAAACGTGACATTTTGGGACTACTGATTCTTTCTCGGGTGGAAAAATTATATAGGGCCATATATGCAGTTTTATGTCTCATGTTCGATATTCTCGATACATGTCTAAAAACATGGCGTTTTATATCGCGTATATTAGGTACCGTATTTTATGGACTATATAAGACGCACTTTTTTCTCCATAAAATTGCCTCCAAAATTCAGGTGCGTCTTATACTCGCGCCTTATAATACTACTTGTTTTTTTTAAAAAAATATATATTTTCAATTTCTGGAATGTCCATATATGGCATCACTCATATGGGGTGATCCATAAATTGTCACACTTTTTTGCCTCTTTTTAAACACCCCACCACCCATTTGTCACAATTGTCACAAATTTTACTACACCCCATCCATAATGATGTCACAACCCGTCGATTAATCTTCCCTTCCGCCCCCCCATTATTTTTTAATAATTCTATATTCTTTTATAATTTTATCGGGAAGAAAGTTTTAAGTCACTACAGGACCCAAATCTTTTTTCCCCGACTGCTGTTCAAAATTTCAAATGTTAACAAAATAAAAAATTTACCGCATATTTTTTACCGTTTGAAATAAATTTTGATTGTGTGATGTCACATTACCGAACCACCTCCCCACCATTTGGTCGCAATTGTCACAAAAAACCAACAACCCACCCACCCCCCTATAGGTGTGACATAATTTTTGAATGGCTTCTATACTGTTTGTGACATGCATAATTTCTCTACCCGAGGTCATTGCTAAATTGACTTTAGATTACTAAGATGTCCAAATCTTAAAAAGCTAGTGATAATGCTAACGTTGATTTCAAGTCATACCTTAAATCATGCTTTTGATTTCATCTCATGTTTGGACTCGTCATTTAAATGTTAATTTCAAAAAAAATCATCCTATACATGAATCATAAACGTAGCCAATATCACTGCCATTGTCCATCCGCCATCCTCATATCACATCTACAATTAACACCATGTGTAATCTACATCTTAATACATGTTTCAGTTGGGAAACATTGGTTTATAAAATCTGAAACGCAATAGGTTTATTTAGCTTTTGCCCATGAAAATCTAGGAGTGTCTTTCCTGTAATTCTTCTAAGTATTGTGTGATTGCCTATGCGCATTATTGGCAGGATTACAAAAATGAACTGCTGGCACTCGTTTATTAATTCAACATTAAATTTATTTGATAGTGGTCCACGATGACGTCATTCTGATTCAATGTTTTTAATTATGCAGTTCTCAAGTTTGAAAGACAACGAGCAAATAATTCTCAATTTATAAACGGGGCCGCTATGGTTGGCTCGTATTCAAATACAAAACAATACTTTTAGTAGCTTGTAAATATTTTATTTTTATTTGAGACAGACTGTCTGGAACCTCTTTGTTTTTGCTTACATAAAACAAAAGTAGAATAATAAAGCGAGGAATTAAATTTTTAGCTTTTCATTTCGTTGCATGTTTTTACACATTAATTTCAGTTAGTTTTATTATTGGGTTACAATTTTTATCTTGCATAAACTTATGAAAATATAATGCAGTAGGCTCCTTTAAATTAATGGCTTTAAGCCTTAGTGACTGTGAAATGGCAAAGTTTGTCATTCCAGCCTCTTAAGGCTGATCAGCCATCTACTTGAAAGCCCCTTTTAGGTATCTCCAAATAAGGGTTATATACTCTGGAGACGCTGTTGAGGGGGAGGGGGAGGTGGTCAAGTTTTGAAGATATTTGGGGATGTTGTTTTTGAATGCCCCTCCTCTACAACCTGTAAGGACTGAGTTTAAACTATTGGTTCCTAACGTTCTTTCACCCGAGGGCTAGAGACGCTGTTTGAGGGCGATTCAAAAAGGACTTCTCCAAAATTCCTCAAAACTGGTCCAAGAATGGTATCATTCCATGTCTGGAATGGAATGGACATGGGGTAGGGAAGGGAGTCAGTTGGACACATATCAATAACAGAATTCCTTCGCATTATTTTGATACATTCATTCTCGGACACCCTGTTTTGGAAAATCATCAAGGACTTGTTTATGTTGCCATGCCCCTAGCGGTTAATTAAGTTCCACGTTATGGTCCTCATGGTAAGTTATTCGCCCAAGATGTCTTTGGCAATGACGTGACCCTATGACGTACTTCCTATTCATTGCTCCCAAAGGTGATGGGGGGAAAACTGTAATTTTACTAACTGCACAATTCACTTAATGGACCTTTGAATTTCTTTTTTGATAGATGGTGATCATGACAGCGGCGTGGATGAAACCACTCAAAGAAAGGTAAAAAAAAATAATGAATTATTAAAATATGATGTCATTGCCGCCACAGCATTCACGTTCAAATCGATAGTTTTGATTATGGACGGAATGATGGATCGAATCCCTTAAGAAACATCTTTTCTTTATTCGTAGAAAACTCCACCCTCTGCCAAAGTTACAAATGCGGCTCCGTCTCCAGCCAAAAAAGCCATCTCACCAACAACGGCTTCGGCTTCACCTGCAAAAACTCAAAAAGCACCAAATACAGCTACAAAAGCAGCTACGACTCCAGCGCCATCGCTACCTGAAAAGAGTATAACATGTTTATTCAGTTGTTTTTTTGTGATAAATTTCATCAGTTTTATCAGTACTGAAAATTGTCCATGTTTGAGCAAGGATTGCCCATGTTTGAGCAAGGATTGCCCATGTTTGAGCAAGGATTGCCCATGTTTGAGCAAGGATTGAACATGTTTAGGCAAGGATTGTCCATGTTTGGGCAAGGATTGTCCGTGTTTGGGCAAGGATTGTCCATGTTTGAGCAAGGATTGTCCATGTTTGGGCAAGGATTGTCTATGTTTGGGCGAGGATTGTCCATGTTTGGGCGAGGATTGTCCATGTTTGGGCGAGGATTGTCCATGTTTGGGCGAGGATTGT
>JAQGBW010004863.1:0-12994 GCA_034698625.1 Julus scanicus
GAAACTTTTTTATTTTGAAAATTGGGTGAAGTGCAAATTTTACCATTGAAATACATAGGGTACCAAACCCCCTTAAGAGGACCATTTGCATCGCCTCACAACGTTCAATTATAATGGTCGGTACGCGCCAAACGAAACATACACAAACACAAAAAACAGTGAAACAAATGTTTTTAGAAACATGTGTATAAATTGTGTCAAAAAAAGAAGAAAACACACGAGTGTACGCACCTAAAGCCGCGTCTCCACTGCGTTGAACATTGAACAAAAATGTTTTTGAACTTGGTATGCAGAAACAAATCGTGAGAAACATGTGTGTGCAAGCTTATTACGCATTTTTGGTCCAAAAACAATGATATACAACATTTTTCCGATCGCTCGTGAGGCGGTCCAGATCAAAGGGAAAAATGTTGCAATTTACTGCGCATGCTCAGCCAAACCACGTGACTCATAAACAGCCTTTTGTAGAAGCGCCGTTAACTGGATGAGTTTGTTGATGGATTTTTGAACATTTTGATGGAGACAGGTCAGCATTCTTCAACATGTTCAAGAATACAATGTTGCTGGTTTCTCTTGAATGTGTGTATGTATGTTGTGTGCATGTTTTATGTTCAATGCAGTGGAGACGTGGCTTAAGACACATTTCTTGAAACAAGGTGAAGCTTCATATTTTGGCTTCTGCTGCGCTTTTCTTAATGTCTGTATTTCATGACATAGACGATTTGACCAAGTGCTTTCAGTTTGGAAGGCAACATTTCAAAATTGAAAGCACGTGTTGTGATGCTCTATGTCATCATGTACAGACCTTGTCAAAAGCGCCTTACCAGGAAACATTTTGGCACATTTTTTCCTTTGATCCGTACCGCCTCTCGAGCAATCGCTACGACACATCAGGAAACATCAAAATATGTCAGAAAATTGCCGGTTTTGATACATTGTTTCAGAAACATTTCTGTACACACTAAGGTTTGTGTCTTAATGTTTGAATGCCATTTTATATTCCATTCCTGTTTCTTAGCACAAATTTTAAAAATGAATTTTTCAGGTAATGCAACATATTTTAATAGACATATTTAGGCACTACAGTCAAACCTCTCTAAATGCACACTCTTGGGACAGGTAGCAATATGCATTTAAAGAGGTTATTCATTTACACATGATGCATTTAGACACGTTCTTCTGTATATAGGGAACACCATTCCTATGATATTTTAGCCATCTATAATGCCTTATTTCAGTACGATAATTTTTAATTAAAAGTATGTCATCAAATTATAGAAACAGGAAATTAAAATCAATGATGATTTATAAGCTTATCCAATCAAATAATCTCCACGTGGCAAAAAAACACCCCACTGCGAATACAATTGCAATAAAATTGAGTGGAAAACTACTTTAGAAAATAAATGTCTACAAATTGAGCTGTCTGGAAAAGTAATTTAATGACGTAATGTTAAGTAAAAAATGATAATGCTGAAATGCGGCACCTACGTGAAGGTACCTATTGTTTAAAATTTCAAACCTTAAGATAGTATAATGGGTATCATCAGTAATTTTGTTATATTTGATACTCATATGTCATGTGAACAAAAACGTTCATCAAAGGGAAGACATATACCAACATATCCGATCATTAAACTATTAAATATTAACTTTGAGAATGCCTTTGTGTATGATGTAAAAGGATTAAGTTGTTAACTATTGTGATTATGCATTTACACATTGGTGCAAATCGGAGCATAATTAATTGCTTATGTTCATGTGAAGCGTTTTCGTAAAATTCTGCCTTGTCACTAGCCTCATTACGCTCTGTCGCCAGGGGGCGCTACTTTTTGAAGAGCGTCACCTGGCGCCCAATGGGGCAGCCAAATTATCGGGGCAGTCATTTGTAATTATCGTTAACTATTAATAATGATTTGAAAACAACGATAACGAGAGGGGTGCCGACACAAGCCCATAAACCTAATTTCAGTTGTGTGGCGTAGTTTGGCGTGGACATATATGGAAACTTGATTTCAACTAAACCTAACTCTTTTGTTATTTCAAAATACTAGTTGAAATCATTTTCTCATCCCTAATTCTAAAAAAAAGAGGCCTAGATTTTCAGAATTGAGGTTACGTTGTATAGGCGGCGCTGAACCCGAACACTAAAACCCTGTAAGTCCCTGTCACACTTCCATTATGAATTCCTATACACAAATTTGCATAATTACAATTACGCTTCGTAATTATGATTCCGGCCACCCCCAACTTGGCACCGGGTCAGCTGACCCCATTTCAGTCCTTCGGAATAACGGAGCTGAAGGAGGAAAAATTCGGATTTTTTGAGGCTTTGCCACTAGTTGGTTTATAAAAAACTGGTCAGGAATTGCAGTAAATCCCTTGTCGTGATGCGTGATGTTATGCAAGGTTATCAAACCCTTTAATCGCCTTGATCAAAGCAAAGATACAAGTTATATCGTTGGTGAAATTGGTATTTTTTTATTCAAGTACCATATGTACAATACAAGTAAGTTAAAGCAATACAATAAAGCATGTTATTCTTGCAAAATGTAGTAAAATGCAACTTTGTTAAATATTACTACTTCAGTGACAATGTCGATTTTGCAAATATTCAGGAAATGGCGTGATCATTATATTTTTTGAGACAAACTGTTTTACAAAAATTTCATTTGGAAACTGAACATTAAGGTGAATCAGAAAATATCACTTTCAACGGGTGAAATTTTAAAACACACACGCAGCCAAACAAAAATACATTAAATAAAAACAAAAATTGCTTAAAATAGCTTGATAAATAAGTAATTGAAACTAATTGTCGTTTTTCACTTTGAAACGGTAGATTTTTTTAAAATTAATAAACAAGTTTGAAAAATGTCCGTTAATGTGCACACGCTGCCAGAAGGTGGCAGCATTGAGACTGAAAATTAACGAAATTGCTTGGCTGTGAGTGTGTTTTAAAATTTCGCCCATTGAAAGTGATAGGTTTTGATTCACTTTGCAATACAGGAAAATATCAATACTTTGCAGCAGTCAACCTTATATTGATGCTGATAATCATATGTCATTTAGGTAATCACATATATGGATATGAATACATGTACGATCACATCAAAAATATTGGTAAATTTATTTGACTGAATAAATTAAGATTCTATTTGTGTCTTAAATCCAAGCTTGTGTCTTTAGCTAGGCACGCACTAGCGATTTTTTCCACTTTTGTTTACACAAGACCTGTTGGTGGTTATGCAAACAGAGGTTTTCGGTAATAAAATCACTCAAAAATAGAACCAGTTGCAAGTAATTAGTTGAAAGGATTAACAACTCGGCAGTGAGGGAGCATTCATTGAAACCAATGTGTTTCAAATTGGTGAGGAGACAGAGAGATTTAGCAAGAAAAATTACCGTAACCGTTGACGTCATTATTTCCAAACGCACATGGGCATAGTAACGCACAAGGGATTCTGGGTAAAGGGCAACATAACCGTACTTTTTTTGAAATTGCACATATACCTGAAAACATAGGTTTACATAGACCGTTTTCAACGGTTGAACAAATTTAATGTGATTTTGACAGTCTGCGCATGACGGATGGAAACTTACATGGGATTGAGTCCTACTGTCAGATTGCATGCTAAACGTTTATTTAACGTCGAATTTGACCGTTCAATAGAGCATGCGCACATGAGGTCAACATTAACGATTAGTAGAGAGATTTAGCAAGAAACGTACGTTTCACTTACCGTTAATATTGACCTATGTGCGCATGCTCTGTTGAACGGTTAAATTCTGCGTTAAATTCACGTTAAGCATGCAATTTGACGGTAGGGCTCCGTCCATGTAAAATTTTCCATCCGTCATGCGCAGACTGTCAAAATCACGTTAAATTTGTTCAATCGTTGAAAACGTTCAATGTAAATTCTTCACATTTTTCAGAAGTATGTGCAATTTGAAAAAAATTACGGTTATGTTGCCCTTTACCCAGAATTTCTTGCGCGTTACTAGACCTATGTGAGTTTCGAAATTATGACGCTAAATCTCTCTATTGTCTCTAATTCCACTAAAAAGTCACTAGTGCGCATCTAGCCTATAAATCAAATTCACATACCAATAAGAATCTAAATTGCCTTTATACTCATTTATTACATTTTAGGTCACAAAAAGCATCTTAAAATAAGACTGTTTTTACAGTGTACACTGTACATATATCTCTAACCGAATTTACTTTACATGTAAAAGTGACTCGCTATTTTCTCAATGTATAAAAGTCACTAGCTGGCAACTGGCTGGTGGATTTCAAGAACATCCATAATTCAACCAGACAACCGTTAAGTTAAACACGCGAAGGTCGTCTTGTAGACTTTTGAATAAAATAAAAAAGTCAAAAGACCTTCATTTCGTGGGATTTTCGGTTTCTTGCATACGTTTAGCCGCCTGAATGGTTGCAGAGACATGATTTGATGCCACATTATGCATACAGGTGGATTCTGTAATTCGTTTACAAGTGTTGCATTTCAGATGCATCCATCAGCACCAATATCTGTCCACACCTGAGTATCACTTGACAGAATTTGTGTCAGGAATGCACCAATGATTTGCAGAATAAATTAAAGCCCAGAAAAGTCAGCAACTCAAACTACAAAGAGATTTTGCCGTAGCAGATCTGGAACATAAAGGCACAATGCATGTTTATTCGGCCGATTTTATTTATGGTTGCATTGCAATATGGTTTAATTAGAGATTTTATGGTTGTAAATTAATGTTTAGACTCCATTGTTCAAGTAGTAGTTGTTGTGTGGACTGAGATTCCAAACCCAAAGATGTGTTTATTCTCACAGTCACAAGATTTTGGCTGTTAATTATTAAGCTTTCATCAAGTATGCTAATTAAAATGAAAACAATTTATCAAAATGTTAGAGGTGCAGGAACAATTTTTGCAAAAAGATTTTACGACTCATTACATGGTCACAGTGTCTTACTTAAAATATTATGCAGTTAATCATCCATGACCATACAACAAGAAATATGAAGACATATGGCCAAATGTTGACATTTGTGACCATATAACGCAAGGCCGCAGGGAGGGGGATATTGGGAATAACTTCCTCTTCCACCCCCCACCCCTTCCAATACAATAAATTTTACAAACTTCAAGCCGAATCGGAACAATATAAAATGGGAATTGCACTTTTGAATTAAAAGTGCGATTTTTCTGTTTTAGAAATGCATTTTTTCTGCATTAAGAGTGAAATTTTTCTTATGCAAAAATGCTCCTTTTTTAAGTAAAAGTGCGATTTTTCTGTTTTAGGAATTCAACTATTCTGTGTTAAAAGTGAGGTCTTCTGTTTAAGAAATGCCATTTGGCTAAGTAAAAGTGCGATTTTTGGGTAGAAACTCAATTTTTCTGCATTGAAAGTGCGATTTTTCTAGTCTAGAAATGCAATTACTTTGTATTAAAAGTGCGATTTTTTTAGGTAAAAATACATTTTTTGCAGTAAAAGTGCAAATTTTCTGCTTTAGAAATGCAATTATTCTGCCTTAAAAGTGCGATTTTTCTAAGGTAAAAGTGCGATATTTCTAAGGTAAAAGTGCGATTTTTCCAAGGTAAATGTGCGATATTTCTAAGGTGAAAGTGCGATATTTCTAAGGTAAAAGTGCGATTTTTCTGTTTTAGGAATTCAATTATTCTGTGTTAAAAGTTAGGTTTTGTGTTTAATAAATGCACCTTCGGCTAAGTAAAAGTACAATTTTTGGGTAAAAACTTAATTTTTCTGCATGCAATTTTTCTAGTCTGGAATTGAAATTTTTTTGCATTAAAAGTG
This sequence comes from Julus scanicus, assembly GCA_034698625.1. NCBI lineage: Eukaryota > Metazoa > Arthropoda > Diplopoda > Julida > Julidae > Julus > Julus scanicus. The sequence goes on from JAQGBW010004863.1 coordinate 5,823, forward strand.
CGATTTTTTTCAGGTAAAAATACATTTTTTGCAGTAAAAGTGCAAATTATTTGCTTTAGAAATGCAATTATTCTGCATTAAAAGTGCGATTTTTCTAAGGTAAAAGTGCGATTTTTCCTGTTTAGGAATTGAATTATTCTGTGTTAAAAGTTAGGTTTGGTTTAATAAATGCTCCTTTGGCTAAGTAAAAGAACAATTTTTGGGTAAAAACTTAATTTTTCTGCATGCAATTTTTCTAGGTAAAAATACATTTTTCGCAGTAAAAGGGCAAATTATCTGTTTTATAAATGCAATTATTCTGCATTAAAAGTGCGATTTTTCTAAGTTAAAAGTGTGATTTTTCTAAGGTACAAGTGCGATATTTCTAAGGTACAAGTGCGATTTTTCTAAGGTAAAAGTTCGATTGTTCTATGGTAAAAATGAAATTTCTATATCAACTGGGTAAATTCTCGGCTCTGCCAGGTTATGTATACATATAATATTGTCGATTCTAAATACATTGCCAAAAGTTAAAAGTTCCATTAAACTGTTCAACGAATATATCCCAAAATTGTCCACTGTATGCAAATATATACTGCTGTCCGATTTAGAATTAAACATTTGTATCGAGTTGAATTGATTTAAATTAAGAACCCTTTGTGCACTGTCCAACGACCCGTCGCCTGATCCCGGAAGCGTCCTTTTTGGCATGCAACTCACGCGCCATCTTAATCCACAGCAGGCGTTGCAATCAACAATTGACGGTCCAAGTGGGTAACCAAAATTCGTGTCAATTTTGACCTTCCCCATACAGCGAGAAGCGCCACGGCTGACCCTGGGGGAGAGACCGTGGAAAGCGGCCCTGGGCAAGGCAACCGAGTACCGACCGCGCCCTTCGTGTTTGTCAACATGAAAAAACAAAACGCCAGGGGGAGTTGGCGGTACAAAAAAAATACCACAGAGAATTTATACGACAGCTAACAGGTTTCCCTGTTTAATTCGGTCGACAAATTGATATTCGAACACCCACCTGGCGCCCCGTAGAACACAGAATGCAGTTTTAGAAAATGCTATTCATTCTAACGAGTTGAAATGAAAAAAATCATCGAGGGGATGACAAAAACATCGAAATGAACAAATTAGGACATAACCATCACATTCAGCTCTTCTTTCTAAACAAATCAGAATGATACAAAATTTGCAAAATGACCTTAAATCCGAATATTCTGTTATGACCATATACAGGTACAGTAGAACCTGTCTAAATGAATACGCTTGGGACCGGTGAAAAATATGCTTTTAGACAGGTTCCTTTATATAATTGAGTCCCATACAAGTCGAGACCGGAACATTTTATACCTTTAGAGAGGTTGCCCATTTACAAAGGATGCATTTAGACAGGTTCTACTTTAAATCTGTGTCATAATACAGTAGAACCTGTTTAAATGCATACGCTTGGGACCGGTGAAAATATGCTTTTAGACAGGTTTATTTATACACGAGTTACCAAGTCATGACCGGCACATTTTACGCATTAAAGAGAGGTTATCCGTTTACAAAGGATTCTTAACCCTTTCCTTTTGTTTCTTAACCCATTTATTTTGTGTCTAAGTGTGCCATAATACAGTAAAACCTGTCTAAATGCATGCGCTTGGGACCTGTGAAAATATGTTTTTAGACAGGTTCATTCATACAAGTATACTCGAGTCCCAAGTCGAGACCAGAACATTTTATACTTTTTGAGAGGTTTTTCATGTACAAAGGATGCATTTAGACCGGTTCTACTTTACATCTACATATGTATGCGCCATAATACATGCCATAGTACAATAGAACCTGTTTAAACGCATACGCTAGGGACCGGTGAAAATATGCTTTTCGACAGGTTTTGCATTTAGACAGGTTCATTTATAAACTGGTTACCAAGTGAAGGCCGGTACATTTTATGTATTTAGAGAGGTTCAACTGTATTGTCCATGTTTTCTTCCATAAATGGATATAAAACTCCATATATGGCACATAATATGACGTAAGAAGACCTATATCATTTTTTCTGCCCATTATTGTTTAAATTAGACCAGATTTCTTTATTAAAACATGATTTTTATTCTTTATTTCGATGATATAATTTATATTATATTAATTATATTATTATCTCTTCATATAAAAAACTTAAGTGTACCAGTGTTAAATGTAATAAACAGAACATGCTGTTATCATGCCCTTTTCTTGAATTATCTCAATTTGGGGCGACTTTGACAAATAAGTTTCTAAGAACGCTTAATAGATGGCGCTAAATTTGCTCAAAGTTTAGTAGTGTCGTTCCAGTTTCCATAGGTTGTTGCAGCATACCCCAATGTCCAGAAAGCATTATTGATGGGGCTGGGTGTACATTCAACCCTTTTGGTGGCCACATGTTACCTCGCGAACGCCACCTCGTGGTGTAAATCCCCAAAACTGGTTCGCAGAAGTGATGGACCACCCGTGCTTCCGACCACGCAAGTTGCGATCGGCGTCTTTTCCCGTCCAAAATTACGTATTCAAATAAATTCATAAACATTCTACTTTCCCTCTCTCTGCTTACTTATTCTAGGTCGTGGAGATGTAATTTTTCTCGCCACATTTTTTGTTTTTTGTTTTTGCATAACCTCCGCATGCCGGATTGTATCTCGAGGGTACGTGACGGGGGTCGTGACCCCGAACCGAATTCGTGAATTGTCGACCTCACGATTGCCTCGGCATAGTACACGGGTGGGTGACGTGGTTCACCACAAGGAAACATCGGTTTGTGTGTTTCGAACACCCAAAAGAAAGGAACAGAAATCCACCGAATATTAGTGACATACACTTCATTGCTGATGCCAATGATAAAGTGGGTTGTGTGCTTGCCTCTCTAACCTAAGGTGCGGGAGAGAGAAGGGGAAGTTTGCCCTGGGAATTTTTATGGATGGGAGAAATTTTTTAAGTGGCGGTTCTTTCAGATGAGAGTTTAAACCTAGGTTCCGTGTAGATCCCTCTTGCTGATCTTTGCACGTGTTAGACCCCTCCAGAGAGGGTGGAAGTCCTTCTTCTCCTCGTAGGCTAACTTTCCAGGTAGATGATGAAGGGGGATTACAACCCTATCCCTTTCAATGGGTGAAATTTGCAAACACACTCACAACCAAACAAAAAGAGATTAAATAAAAATAAAAATTGTTTAAAATAACTTGATAAATCAGCAAGGGCATTCGATTGTCGTTTTTCACTTTAAAATAGTAGATTTTTTAAAATAAATTGTTATTTGAATTAACAAACATTTTTCAGACTTACTTATTAATTTAAAAAAAATATGCCATCTCAAAGTGAAAAACGACAATTGAATGCCCTTGCTGATTTATCAAACTATTTTAAACAATTTTTATTTTTATTTAATCTCTTTTTGTTTGGCTGTGAGTGTGTTTGCAAATTTCACCCATTGAAAGGGATAGGGTTGTAGGGTTGTAATCTCCCTAAAGGCTCATCCTCTGATGATGTTTAGCCCTCGTGTTGCAGAAATGGGACAACGGTACACATCAACAAACAAACAAAAGCCACAAAATGCTATTCAAATTACATTTCAAAATATGTCACATAAGTACACTCACAATTATGGTATAACAACATACAGTACACTACCATTATTTTAAACAATTAACTGATTTATTTCACAAATCAAGTTAAGATTTTTCATTTAAAAAAAATATTTATCGATTTAAGTGGTGCAATCGTAGCTTGAAGTTCGACTGCACAAATTCTGGAAATTGAGGTCCGACTGAGCATGCGCAGTAAAGTGGCAACATTTTTTTCCTTTGATCCCGACCGCCTACCGAGCGATTGGAAAAATGTTGACGAAACCATGGTATTTCAACAAAAAAACGTCATAAGTTTGCACAAACATCATGGTAGGCAAATTTGTTTTTCTAAATTTGTTTCAGCAAACCATGTTGATCCACAGGTTCATTTATACACTGGGTTATCAAGTCGAGACCGGTACATTTTATGCATTTACGGAGGTTATTCATTTACACAGGATGCATTTAGACAGGTTCTACAGTACCAAGATTAGATACAGTTCCAAATCGAACCAATGAGATCGCTGTTGTGTCTCTCTGGCCAGCTTACATGTGACAGTTTCCCGCCAATTTTAACAAGTCAAGACCTGATGTACTTCTTAATGTGCATTCTTGGCACGAAACAAACTGAAGTTTAGAGTGAAACGATGAATTAGTTTCAGACAGCCCGTGTTTAGTGTACAAAACATTGTTGATCTAATCGAGTTCAACTAAATTCATTTATCAATTAAATCAAGTTTCTTTGTTTAGCTCTAATTGATCTATGAGCCATTTAGCGTTATTTTAAAAGGCGAATTAAGACTTCCCCCATTAAATAAATATTTTTTCCAATTTTAAATGTGTTTGAAATTAGCACTTGTGTCAGATACTTGTTATTAGGTTGGCATTTAGCTTCATCGTAAATAACCGAACGAAGCTAGGGAGATAGGAAAAAAACGTATTCGAAATTCATTGTAAAAACGGGCACATTTTAAGGTCGACCAGGTTGCCTCCATTTGCAAGGAAAGCGTCAACGCGTTCCTATTAAATCGGCATTAAATCAGTAATTTATTGGAACCATCAATTACATAAATTTTATGACTGATTTGGGGCGCAACTTCCTCGCACCCACAATACATGTGTGGTATAACCACGAAAGTTGACCGAATTTACAGCAGGAACTCTTATGCAATAAACCGTCAGGACACTCTACATACACATCTGAGAATACTACAGAGGATATTTTTCGTATTTTAGAACGATGGATTCCTCCTCTCGCTCTCGAGTGTTCGAGGCGTTCCACCTCCTTCCTCTCGAGTGTCCAAGACGTTCCGCGTTCCACCTCCTTCCTCTCATGTGTTCGAGACGTTCCACTTCCCTTCTCTCGAGTGTTCGAGATGTTCCACCTCCCTCCTCTCGAGAGTTCGAGGCGTTCCACTTCCCTCCCCTCGAGTGTTCGAGACGTTCCACCTCCCTCCTCTCGAGTGTTCGAGACGTTCCACCTCCCTCCTCTCGAGTGTTCGAGACGTTCCACCTCCTCCCCTCGAGAGTGCGAGACGCTCCACCTCCCTCCCCTCGAGTGTTCGAGACGTTCCACCTCCCTCCCCTCGAATGTTCGAGACGTTCCACCTCCCACTTCTCATGTGTTCAAGACGTTCCATCTCCCTCCCCTCGTGGGTTTGAGGCGTTCCACCTCCCTCCTCTTCAGTGTGCGAGACGTTCCACCTCCCTCCCCTCGAGTGTTCGAGACGTTCCACCTCCCTCCCAACGAGTGTTCCAGACGTTCCACCTCCCTCCCATCGAGTGTTCGAGACGTTCCACCTCTCTCCCCTCGAGTGTTCGAGACGCTCCATCTCCCTCAAAAAAATGTAGTACACTAAAGACGTGTTCCCATAGTTTCATATTATTCATACTTGGCAAAATACAAATTTGCAATTCCACGACATCATAATTCGCCTCAAATCAGTACGGATTTTTTAATTTCTTATCAACTTCATTTGCACGATTTTTACTCTGAAAACTTCTCGAGAGAAGAAAAACACTGGCATTTCATCATAAAACAGCAATAAAATGCTTATCTTCGACCTCCACTTCACTGCCAAAATCCACACGCAATATTGCCTACACCTGAAACGGATTTAACGACGGTTGGAGCATGCAAGGTCAGCACCGCTAAAATTACGTGGTGCTAATTTGCCAAAAGTGTAAAATTGCGTTTTTTTTAAAAGGTTTGGAGAATGCATGATTTTTACGTACTACATTAAATTGCTTATTATTTTTCTTCACGACCAGCAATGGGTTTTACAGTTATGTAGTGATGGATGAGGAAGATTAGTTCATTGATGGATAGTTTCCAAGTTTTTCATGACGATCCAAGGACTTCCGTCCACCGGAAGTGACGTCACTCCACTTATCACCATGGCAATATTTTAGTCACAAACACGTGGGAGCGCCCTTTTTCTTCTCAATCCCGTTAATCTGACCGCACCTAAAGTTACGTCCAAAAATGCTAATTTTTACCAAAACTAGCAACACAATCGCCATTGGTCGCGTGCCCCCCTCTACACATGTCCAAGAACTATTAACTGTGGGTGGAATGGCGTGTCATGGTCACTCGACTGACCACACCTAGCACAGGCAGTTTTGGGTGATTTGGTAACGCCATTTTTGGCCCACTTTTAATTTCTGGCCCACGCGACGCATTTGTATCGCTTATTTTATTAGGCCTGCAATTGTTGAGATACTTAATTGACCGATTTTTGGCTTCTGTGGATCAAATACATTGTGGTGGTTTAGCTTTTTCTAATAAAAGTATAGGGCGTCTCAAATGAAATTTGACTTATTTCGACTCAGCACCTCCTGGTGGCATATGAGTAGTTATGGCAGTATCGATGCTTACTTGACATTTTTCATACATGTCCATCCATGGTATTTCCCATACACGTCCACCCATGGCATTTCCCATACACGTCCACACATGGCATTTCCCACATACGTCCACACATGGCATTCTCCACACATGTCCACACATGCCATTTCACATACACGTCCACGCGTGGCATTTCCCATACACGTCCACACATGGTATTTCCCATACATGTTAAAACATGGCATTTCCCATACATGTCCACACATGGCATTTCCCATACATGTCCACACATGGCATTTCCCATACAAGTCCACACATGGCATTTCCCATACACGTCCACACATGGCATTTCCCATACACGTCCACACATGGCATTTACCATACATGTACACACATGACATTTCCCATACACGTCCACACATGGCATTTCCAATACATGTTCACCCATGGCATTTCCCATACATGTCCACCCATGGCATTTCCCATACACGTCCACACATGACATTTCCCATACATGTCCACACATGGCATTTCCCACACAAGTCCACACATGACATTTCCCATACATGTCCACACATGGCATTTCCAATTCATGTCCACACATGGCATTTCCAATTCCTGTCCACACATGGCATTTCCCATACACGTCCACCCATGGCATTTCCCATACACATCTACACATGGCATTTCCCATACATGGTATAGTCCATACTTGCCCACACATGGCATTTCCCAAACATGTCCACACCTGGCAT
>JAQGBW010004864.1:0-12994 GCA_034698625.1 Julus scanicus
TAGCTGTCTGCTAGTGACGTCAAAATTTCAAGCAGGCCTCCGTAACGCAGCCGTAACGTGACAGTGTGAAGGAGCCTAAATTGTGGTAAACGCCGTAAGCATTGGTGTAATTCAATCTAATCTGATACTCACTTTTGCTAACTGCAGACTGGCACATGAGCGCTTGTTGGCCAGATTTGGAGACATTTTGTTTTAAAGGGCTAAACTCGTGGTATGCCCAATGGGTATGCCCTAGAAATCACTTTTTATCATCTAGGTTCCACTTGTATTCACGCAATTAGGACCCACAATAAGATGTATGATAAGATAAGGAAGAGGTGAGCAATGGGCCGAAAATGGAACGGACCTATATTATGAAACCAACACGCGTTTCCATTGTTTTAACCCCTTGTTTCACCACAACCCTAATCGATGGCCAAAAGGGCACATAAAAGAATTGTATTGTTCCAGATTCCAAAGATCAATTTCCTTTTTAAGGGCTCCTGGGACTTGAGTCACTTGGTATTCGGCGTTTCAATGGGCTTAGGGCCTAATGAGGTCAAGTAAGATCCTTCTTTGAGATCGTTATCATGATAAATTCCAATTTAGGCCCTTAATGACCCGAGGCATTTTGTTTATCTGATCTATTTTTTTAATATCCGAAAAGCACCTTATTAAAAACGTATTTCAACATCCTGTAAATCCAAATGTGCCCCAAGGGTCTAAGCTTAGGCCCTTGTTCATTTTCGTTCTAATTATGGAACAATAGAACGTCCAATGGTCCGAAGTCCCAGCCATTAAGATTAAAAAACAGATAAGGTAAACAAAGGGATTAAGGGCCGAATTTGGAATGGAACAACACTGATAAGGATCTCTAAGAAGGATCCTTCTTGACCCCAAGTGCCCTTAGCACTTAATGACTCGTAAAATGTACAGAGTGTCTCAAGATGTGAATTTCAAATTTGTTGATCACCCTGTATAGTGTATTTAAATAGGAATAATACAGTGTGTTTCAAAATACCAAATGTCATTAAGGGCCGAAATCGGAATGTAACAGCACTGATAAGGATCTCTAAGAAGGATCCTTCTTGACCCCAATTAGGTCCCAAGTGCTCTTAGCAATAATAATGGCTCGTAAAATGTACAGGGTGTCTCAAGATGGAAATTTCTAATTTGTCGGTCACCCTGTATAGTGTATTTAAATAAAAAATAATACAGTGTGTTTCAAAATAAAAAATTCCATTAAGGGCCGAAAGTGGAATGTACCAACACTGATAAGCGTCTCTAAGAAGGATCCTTCTTGACCCCAAGTGCCCTTAGCAATAATAATGGCTCGTAAAATGTACAGAGTGTCTCAAGATGTGAATTTCAAATTTGTTGATCACCCTGTATAGTGTATTTAAATAGCAATAATACAGTGTGTTTCAAAATACAAAATGCAATTAAGGGCCGAAATTGGAATGTACCAACACTATTAAGGATCCTTCTTGATCCCATTAGGTCCCAAGTGCCCTTAGCAATAACAATGGCTCGTAAAACGTACAGGGTGTCTCAAGATGTGAATTTCTAATTTATCGATCACCCTGTATAGTGTATTTAAATAGCAATAATACATGGTGTTTCAAAATGCGGGTGACATTTTCCACTTTTTTTAATCACAGGTTGGCACAAACATTAATATTGAAGTTTTAAATTTTTAAACACCCTGTACTCGATTACCGTAATACAGGGCGAGTAAAAAATCACGTATTCTATTATCGGCCCCCTTTATCTCGACCAAGGTCCGAATGGTCAGCTGTAGTCGCGTGCCCTTACAGGTAAGGACAATCGAAGTGTTCCACAGAGTGTCCCCTGTCAGAGAGACACCTGGATCGACTTCCCCCTTCGATAATAATAAAAAGCGACCCCTATGTCATTCGGGGGTGAGACCTTTTATGTTTTTAAGGGACAGCTGGCGCGTGCCGATGCACGAGGGGGGGTCATTCCACCTGGCACGCGCTACTCAAAACTTCTCCAAGTGCCAGCTGGGAAGAAAAAGGTAAACATCAACACACACATGTTTAGGGCCAATTCCGATACACGAAAATATATGCGGGTTCTGCTTAATTCGTGATATGGGCGCACGTGGAAAAGTGCCCATATATAGACCATATTTAATAATGTTTATAAGCAGTATCTTGCCAATGATGGGCCATCTAGCCATATAAGGGCATTTATTGGGTACTGATAATTCACGTATGGGCGCTAACTAGGAACTGAGGATCCATAATATGGGCATTTATTGTAGGAAGTGATTATCTATACCTGGGCCTTAATTAGGGCACTACTGATCCATATCTGGGTCCTTATTAGGTACTAATCATCCAGATAAGGGCCATAATATATACAAATCACCCACATATGGGCATTTATTACAGGGCCTTGATTATAGAGACTGATGATCCATTTAAGGGCCCTTACCAGGTACCGACCATCTGTATATGGGCCTTAATTAAATAACAATCATCCATATATGGACCTTAATTATGCACGTTTGATCCATATATGGGCATAAAACCGTTAATTATCAATGCGACGCACCCTGTACAATAATATCCTTTATATGCAATAATATATTCATCATGTATAACATATATATTCCATTCCATAATACAAGGTGTCTCGCAAAACTTTTATCATATTCAAATTCCCATCTATTATCCTCTAGAAAGGCCCTAACACCTACAAGGTGCATATTAAGCATACAATTCCATAAACATGTCGGTCACTTTTGCATTATTAACCTTTATTTGGGACCATTTAATAAAAAAACTGTATTAAACTCATTTTCAAAACACCCTGTACCCGAGTCACGTGGCCGCGAGACGCATGCCATCGTTCTATTTCGAACGTCGTTTAAAATGACGTCACTATCACGTGCTCGTACGTTGATTGGCTCGGGGAGATGAAAGGCAATAGTCATTGTTCGCTGACGTCACTTTTCCCGCGCGTTCTGGCGCGCTCTTCCCTCCCATTGGCGGAGACCTCGATGACGTGGCGCGACGGGAGCGACCCTGGCGGTCGAACGGCGCCCGGGTATATATAAGGAAAATTTGGAACATGCCCTCGTCATTCCAAAGTCGGCATTCCTTTGATCGTGTCGTGCGCGCGCAGGAGTTTTTAATTTTTTAAAGCCAGTTTTTTGGAGACCGTATTATCGTAATCCCAGAGCGAAGATGTCATCGTGTAGAGCTCGATTGTTCGGTTCGTCAGAGAAGAAAGCGAAGCTGAAGCCGATGGTGTTGACCTTCAACGAAGACGACATTTCGGACTTGGTCGCGGAGCCTAAAAACACGGGCAGCAATTTGAACAGCAGTTGTTGCAGCAGTCTAGGAGATAGTTATTCGGGAGACAGTCTAAATGTGTCCCTGGAATGCAGCCCTTTGAACACCAAACCGTACAGCATGTTACTCAAGAGTCCACGGAAGTGCACGACGGCGAGACGGACTCCCTATTTCAAGAACATAGCCGAGGAAAACGAAAACGAAATTAGGCCTAACGAAGAAAAATTGCCGAAAATGGACGCTACGCCTCCGTATAAAAAAGTAAGGGCCTTAAGACTGTTCGATTCGCCTAGAAGCCCTACTACCCTACTGGAAAAATCTACGATTAACGATCCACAGTCGCTACAAGTGCAGAGAAGATTGTTTAGCGGCATCAACCCCGAGTTAGGCTTCGATGACGTCGTTCCAGCCACTCCGAAATCGAGCATTTGCTCAAGAATTTATCCTCTTTTACCTCCTCCTATAACTCGTCATCATCATCTTCCACAAACGCAGAAAACACCTGTACAGGAACCGTTGGTGAATGTGAATCCGTTTACTGCGAATGGGATGATGCTCACTAGTTCGGGAATCAAACGACGAAGGACAAAGTCCAGCCTCTATGGGTAAGTGTGATCAACTTTTTGCTTATCTTTTTCTGAGCTTTTGCTCATGTTTTTATTTATTTCTAGCAGCTTTGGTGTGCTTAATAACATCCCTGGTCCTTTAAGATAAACCTTAGACCCTTAACATACCTTGGACATGCTTAAATTTCTGGAATTATCGTCATATAGCTTATGCTCGTGTTATTGAGCATTTGCTCACGTGCTTATATGTAGTTTATGCTTCACTTACTCGTGCTTAAGATCAACCGTGGTACCTTCCTTACATGCCTTGGACATGCTTCAATTTCTGATATTTGATATATAGATAAATATCATAATCGTGGTGTTGGTTGACGAGCTTATGCTCATTTTATTGAGCATTTGCTCAAGTGTAGCTTTTACTTTACGTGCTTAAGATCAACCCTGGTCTTTTAACAAGGTTTGGATATGCTTAAATTTCTGGTATCAACGTCGTGAAAACAGTTTGGAGTGTTTGGGTGAGCTTATGCTCGTGTTTTTGAGCAGTTGCTCACATTCTAACCTATTATCATTTATAGCTTTTACTCATTTGCAGCCTACTTTTGCTCAAGTATAAGATAGTAATGATATGCTTAAATGTCAGGTATCATGATCTTGGTTCGAGTGCTTGGCGAGCTTATGCTCATGCTCTAGCATTTGCTGATGTGGAGCTTTTACTTCACTTGCTTAAGATTTATGCTCGTGTTTTTGAGCAGTTGCTCACATTCTAACCTATTATCATTTATAGCTTTTACTCATTTGCAGCCTACTTTTGCTCAAGTATAAGATAGTAATGATATGCTTAAATGTCAGGTATCATGATCTTGGTTCGAGTGCTTGGCGAGCTTATGCTCATGCTCTAGCATTTGCTGATGTGGAGCTTTTACTTCACTTGCTTAAGATCAACCCTGCTCCCTTAAGATCGTTTTGATATGCTTAAATATCTGATATCATAATCGTGGTGTAGGTTAGAGTGTTTGGCAAGCTTATGCTCGTGTTATTGAGCATTTGCTCGCTTTCTGGCATATGCTCATGTATACCTTTTACTCAGTTATAGCTTATGCTTTCCTGTTTTCGTATCTTAGCTTATAAAACATCGGGGTTCGGTTAATTCAGGTGACTCAGGTCAGATCGATATGTGGGTTAGGCGAGCAAATGCTCGTGTTTTTAAGCATTTGCTCATTTTCTGTTTATGAAATTTTTGTCCGTTAAAAAGTGTGAACAAGTTGAAAGCAGTTGAAACGAGTTGCTGATGAGGGTTAAAAGAGGTTTTCTCAACTATTTCGTCATTGTCGAAGATGAATATAAGGTTTATCACCCTCGTCTATCATCATAATTAGATTAAATATTTGTAGTCTTATTGTTACTTTTTAATCTTTATTTATCCCTCGATGACAATATCAAAATTTCATGTTTTCAATGACTCACAATTGGGACACTTTTGTTTGTCGATACCTGCTCTTGTTTGACTATTTCAATTTCCGTCTTGTTTTTTTTGTGGATTTATGGGGAAAACCGTGAGTAAAAATGAAAGTTATCTCCAGGAAATAAATAATATTTTCATGGGGTAAAAATAATTTTCCCACGAAAATTTGAATTTTTTTTTCTGCTAAAAATACTGTTTTTCTAGAGCAGGGTTCGAAATTAGCGATCGTTAGTCATAATTCTCACGGATTAAACATTTCCTTATTCTTCTGGACCAATGTGGTCATCCTTTTTAGATCATCTAACACATTCTTGTTAATTTTTTATTTCTCAAAAGAGCGAGCCAGGGGAAATCTAAAAGAATTTCCCACCGAATGACACAAATTGCAATTTATGTAGTCAAAATGTGACATGGATCCCTGGAAATGAAAGTTTTTTCCCCTATTTTATAATGAATTTACTCCTCTTCAGCTTCTGACATCATTCCACCTTATTAAAGGTAAATTTCGGATTTTTAAAAACTAAATTTATATCAGATTTGGTATTAGAAGAAGTATGACACAAAAATGATTGTATCTGACTAATTATGGGGTTATACACAGCATACTCTTGTTTATAATAATTTGTAAAAGGACATTTAGTTATTTTTACATGTATCATTTTAAGTCGTAAACTTAATTTTTTTGGGTTAAAAATCAGTTTTTTTGGAATAAAAATGCAGAGTTTGGGGATAAAACAAATCAGGTTTTTTTTTTTTGGGATAAAATGCATGTGTTTGGGGTTAAAAATACGATTTATTGTGGGAAAAAAATGCATTTTTGGTGGTAAAAATCAATTATTTTGGTATAAAAATGCAGGTTTTTTGGGGATAGAAATGCATTTTTTTGGGAGTAAAAATCAGTTTTTTTTGGGGGATAAAATGCATGTTTTTGGGGTTAAAAATACGATTTATTGTGGATAAGTCATTTTTGGGGTAAAAATCAGTTATTTCGGTATAAAAATGCAGTTTTTTGGGATGAAATGCATGTTTTTGGGGAGTGAAAGTCAGTTTTTTTTGGATAAAATGCATTTTTTGGGAGTAAACATTAGTTTTTTGGGGGTAGAAATCAGTTTTTTCAATGAAAAAGCAGATTTTCCTCGATTGAAATTTCGATACTATTTTTTCTGCACGAAATTCATTTTTTTTAAAAGCCATCGAAATTGATAAAAGTATGTCTAGCCCAAAAACCCATTTGTCAGTTGACACGTTTAGCAGCACTTTGATGGAGTAAAACGAGGCATTTCTATAATTGGTAATTAGTGTAGAAGAAGGATTTTTCTTCACCTTTCCCTCCTTTTTTAATCAGATTAAACAGTTTAGATTATTGCACCCTCGAGGACGATACTCCAACTTAGTGTATAGGTCTAGATCATACTTTTGTTCGAGATCATGACATCTTTGATCCTCACTCTCTTTATCCACTGTCTGCTGACCAGTGACATTGTCATCTTTTAAGCGACACACTCGCTATACGAGGAGTGGAGCGGCGCTTTTAAATTATTTTTTGAAAAACTGGAAACTATTAATTCGTTGTCCTTTCTGCTGACCGCGACATTGTCTGGACACGTGATGCCTTCTTATTACGGACAAAAGACGGATCTTTATTTCGTCCTTGCCCACGTCATAATGGCAAACACTCCCAGATTCTAAAATTAGGGGCCTCACGTGTCCAAATATAGAAGAAAAAAACTTTATAACCCTGGTGAAAAAAAAACAATAGAGATTTCTATTGGTATCAATAGAAAATTTATATTGGTTTTATTGGTTTAAATTGTTTTCTATTGTTCAGCCAATACAGCTAAACCATAGAAGTAATAGAAGCCAATAGAAGTCAATACAGGAACCATAGAAAACAATTAAAATCAATAAAGTGGCCAAATTACAATAGAAATCTCTATTGGTTTCTATTGGTTTTTTTTTTCACCAGGGAAGGGCTCCATCTTAGCACAAGTTTAACATGGTAGTTAAGTGTGACTCGTTCTAGACATACATTTAACATCATCATGGCAGGTACATATACATGTCTGGATATAAAATTCTACATGGGTACATGTCTTTGTCTCGATACTGGTGTTCCATGTTACGTGTATTTACACACACCTGGGTCTCGGCCACCGCATCGTCTGCACCTAGCGCGGGAACCCCCTGATCATGTGTTTCCCCCTTCTTCTTCTTCCATCGCGTGCCCTTTGACCCCTCTTTTTCCCCTCCCCGGATCAGCTGCTCCAGGTGTTGGCCACAGGTGGGTGCAGCCGAGCACGAGCTGCACCCACGGGCTCACCTTATCTCCCCCCACACCCCACCCTCGGGACAACACAAAAGACCCCCCAGGGGATGAGGAGGAGGAGGAAGAGGAAGGGGGGGGGGGGATCCAGCTGTTCGACTCCTGGATATATGTATGGGAATGGCTCTTTTTTTTTTTTTTTTCAGGGGGTGATTGATATGGGTGCACCCGTTTTGCATATCAAATAGACGGTGTATTTGGTGTGGACACGTGTCCCCATCTAGCGGTGGGCCCTTGTTATACAAATGACTGAAATTGCGATGGTTGTGACTGATTATGGCTCGAAGGAAGTGCTGTGAAGATTTTGAAGTCTGATATGACTGATGACAGAACCTCGAGTGACTGCTCAAGTCTTATCAGTCTTTCCAAAAACGTCACGGCACTGTTACAGTCTTTGTAGCAGTTACATCGTGCTATGCATCTGTCATTGTAACAGTCACACCAGTCATTAAAACTGTTAAAGTCGTCCTTTTCATTAACAACAGTCGTGGCAGACTTTCTAAAACAGTCACAACATGCTATATACTACATCAGTTATTGTAACGAGTCACATCAGTCGTGACTGTCTTTCCAAAACAGTCACAGCTTTGCAGCAGTCGCATCAATTTTTGTAGCAGTCACACCAGCCTTTGTAGCAGTTTTAGCTTTATAACAGTCATTAAAACTGTTTAAGTCGTCCTTAGCATTAACAACAGTCGTGAAAGGGATTCTAAAACAGTCACAGCTCTTTGTAGCAGTTACATTTTGCCATACATCAGTCGTAGCTGTCTTTCTATTCTAAAACAGTCACACCATGCTATACATCAGTTATTGTAACGAGTCACAACGGTCGTGACAGTCTTTCCAAAACAGTCACGGCTTCGCAACAGTCGTGACAGTCTCTGTAACAGCCCATAATAGTTCTCAAATGTCACGGTAAGTTTTACATCAGTCGTAGCAGTAGTTCTAAAATAGTCGCAGTACGATCTTTTGCTTCAGTCACATCAGTCTTTGTAGCAGTCATAGCTTTTTGAGAAATGGGCCTTAATGAGGAAATTGGACATAATTTGAGAGAAGAAAAAAAAGGGGGCAGCTGTTTTTAGCTTTGTTTTTGTTGCAGGGGCCAATTTCCTTCCCCCCGTTGTCTTAATCGTTATCTTCATCAGACGTTCTATAAAAAGCCCTTTTCACCTGCGGTCAGTCGCCCCTTAGGACCCCCAGAAGACAAGAAGGAGGCTTGAATTTCCTGTCTAATTTGTAATATTAATAAGATGCCTGGCAAGGTGCACGCGTCCACCTGCTTAATTGGGACGCCCCGGAGGAAGAAGGGGAATTCGAAATCTTGCCCTTAAAATTTATGTTCTTAAAGTAGGTTGTGGCAACATATCGCGTGGAGCAGCTGAAAAAAAAAAACCACAACCACGTAAGACACAGACACCATTAACCTCGTGTGGTTAACTAACGCTAGTTAGGGCACTGGGGAGCTTTAGGGGTCCATTGAATCGTGTTAGGGCATCTTGCCACCATTTATGACAACTCGGAAGTGTCTTATAAATAGACTTAGGTTTGGAAAAATTGGACACATTGCTCGGGGATGTAACAAAGACAGAAAGGGCACTGTTGTGACTGCTTTTAAGGACTAGTAAGTACGACTGCTACAGAGCTGAGACTGTTTTGGAATCACTTTCACAACTGTTGCTGATGCAAAGGATGACTTTTGTGACTGTTAAAACTTTGTTTCTCAAAACGTTGTTTCTCAAAACTTTGAATTATGTCAAAATTCCTGGTTTACGACCTTATCTGTTTATCGAATTTTCTCATTTAGGCCCATTTCTTAAACCTTTGTTCCTCCAAACTTTGTCTCCCCAAAACCTTGTTCCTCCAAACTTTGTTTCTATAAAACCTGTAATGTTCCTCCAAAACCCCGTCTCCCCCAAAGCCTGTTCCTCCAAAACCCTGTCTCCCCCAATCCCTGTCTCCCCCAAACCCTGTTCCTCCAAACTTTGCTTCTCAAAATCTTGTTTCTCAAAATCTTGTCTCCCCCAAACCATGTTTCTCCAAACTTTGCTTCCCCAAACCTTGTTTCTCAGTTTCTAAAACCTTGTTTTTTATTTGTCCATTTTCAGGAGTATGGGCAACACGACCCTGGAAGAGTACCTCGAAGATGACGACGACACGAGTTTGGAGCAGCCGGCTAAGAAGTTGGCCCTTCGCGAGACGAACATTCACCGCTACAAGCTGGAGTTCCTGGAGATGTGTTTGATCGGATCCGGGGCCTTCGGCAGCGTCTACAAATGCATCAATCGTTTAGACGGTTGCGTCTATGCATTGAAGAAGTCGCTCAAGCCCGTCACCGGAAGCACCTTGGAGTAAGTATACCCACCTCTCTTTTTAAGACCCTCTTTCGGGCCCTTCGAAAATCCACTCTCGCTCACGCGCTTCATCTTTTTCTTCCGCAGGCAGAACGCGATGAACGAGGTTTACGCGCACGCTGTTCTCGGGAAACACACCAACGTGGTGCGTTACTACTCGGCGTGGGCCGAAGACGATCACATGCTCATACAGAACGAATACTGTAACGGTAAGGACCTTTCGCTCGCTTTAACACCCTCCCCAACGCTTTGCCGGCTTTCACCGGGGAATCAAAATCATACCGAGAACTTTTGGGCCTCACGGGTGCTCGGGTATTGCCTCGTTGGAATATCCGGGTGTTTAATTAGGCCCTTAGATAGTTTGAGGCCCTTATCTAACGGTTTTTTTTATGACCGAACGATAACATTTTACCGGGTTTTAGATGTTAGTAGAAACCAAAATCATATTGGGAACTTTTGGGCCTCACGGGTACTCGGGTATTACCTCGTTGGAATATCTGGGTGTTTAATTAGGCCCTTAGGCAGTTTGGGGCCCTTATCTCATGATTTTTCTTTGTGCGAATGCTAACATTTTACCGGTTTAGGAAATCAAAATCATATCGGGAAATTTTGGGCCTCGCGGATACTCGGGTATTACCTCGTTGGAATATCCGAGCGTTTAATTAGGCCCTTAGACGGTTTGGGGCCCTTATGGAACGATTTTTCTATTCCCGGACACTAACATTTTACCAAGTTTTAGATGTTAGTAGGAACCAAAATCATATCGGGAAATTTTGGGCCTCGCGGGTACTCTCGTATTTCCTCGTTGGAATATCCGGTTGTCCATCTCGACTTAGTTTCCCGTACTCGAGTCCTAACTCTCGTGTTCTTTTTTTTTATCCAGGCGGAAGTTTAGCCGACAGCATCCTGGAGAACCAGCGCTCCGGCAGGTACTTTACCGAAGCGGAACTCAAGCTCATCCTCATCCACATCACGGAGGGCTTGAAATACATCCACCAGAGCAATTTGGCTCACATGGACATTAAGCCGGGTAAGTTTTTCAAAAAGGAACCAAAGGACCCGAGAGGTTTCCGAACACGTTTAGCGTTAAACTTTTAACTAATCGTCCGTTAACTTTTTTTTGTGCAGGAAACATCTTCATCTCCCGAAACACTCGCTACGTTCCTCGACGCGGATCCGTCGACGACGACGGATTCGAAGACGACGAGGTCGAAGACGGCGAAGTCGTCTACAAGATCGGAGACCTGGGTCACGTGACCTCGTTGGCCAATCCGCAGGTGGAAGAAGGCGACTGTCGCTATCTGCCCTTGGAGATTTTGCACGAGGATTACTCGCAACTGACCAAAGCGGACGTCTTCGCTCTGGGATTGACGGTCTACGAAGCGGTAAGTTCGAAGGTCCCTAACATTGGAGGTCCTTTCTGCAAATTCAATTTTAATTTTTTTTTAGAAATTGCGCGATGTTTTAACTTAACGGTCCTTTTCTTTTTTCCAGGGCGGCGGTAAAGCGTTACCGAAAAATGGCGACGAATGGCACAGCATAAGGACCGGCAACTTACCGAGACTCGGCAGATATTCCAACGAGTTCAACAACCTGCTAAAGGTGAGTTCCTTTTTCCGAGCGATCGCTACTCGCTTCGGCCCTTTGACCGACTCGCTAATCTTAACCTCTTTTTTTCTTTCGTAGCAAATGATCGATCCGGATGCCGACATGAGACCCACTGCCAGCGACTTGAGCGAACACAGAATTCTTTGTCCGTTCGGAGATAAAACAAAAGCTCAGCTCAGGCGAGAACTCAACGCCGAGAAACTCAAGAACGAACTCCTATCCAAGTAAGTCCTTAAAATTGACCTAACGTTACGACCGAAGTCCATGCCCTAACAGCTTCGTGTCCCCGAGTGAGGACCGAGGATTTTTTTGAGAAGGTCCTAACCCCCTTCAAAAACTTACTGTCATGTCTTCCCGCTTACGAGGGCCCTAACCCTTTTGTCCCTTCAAAGACTTAAAGGCCCCGGTCTTTCGATAGTCGTACGTTCGCGCCGTACTAATCCTTCGTCAACTAACGGTCCGTTACTTTTTTTTTTGTTCTTAGGAGATTACAAGAAGCGGCAAAATGTCTGGAAGGAATAAGCGCGGCTTCTACGACCGCGTCGGCGCCTCGAACGTGCGCGTCGAAGAGGTCCGTCGGCAGGAAGGTGAACCGGAGCTTGAGCGTGACCAACTTTTAGGAAATTCGCGTGTTTTGTATATAAAATGTTTCTAAAGATTTTTTTTATATAAAAAGAGTGCCAATATATTTGTAAATGTTTCAAAGTGGAAATGCGAATGGGATTTTAAGTATGAATTTTTTATCCGCTGCTGCTCGCGGTTAATTCTGTGATAAGTGTTTTTGAAGCCGCAGCTGCCAATGTTTGTTTTTTAACGTATGCAAACCACGAGGAGTTTTATAGAAATACATTATTATTATTATTATTAATATTATTATGCATCCCATTGAATGTGAATCGTGTAAATATTTTACCAAAGATGTGTCTGCGTTATTAAAATTTGTGTCTTTTATTTACGAATTTAAGTCTGTTTTTAAAACTATTTCGAAAAGGACCGGGATTACGTCGCGGGTATGGACCTCTTTTTTGCGCACGACTACGGTCCCGCTTTATCGGCGCATCCTCAAGGTCCTCCGAAGAGTCTGTTTGCTCTCGAGATGTCTGCCTTCAGAATTAATCAAGGTCCTCGGAAGAGTCGTTAATCACGCTTTATCGGCGCATCATCGAGGTCCTCCGAAGAGTCCGTTATGTCTAGAGATGCCTGCCTTCAGAATTAATCAAGGTCCTCGGAAGAGTCGTTAATCACGCTTTATCGGCGCATCATCGAGGTCCTCCGAAGAGTCCGTTATGTCTCGAGATGCCTGCCTTCAGAATTGGACAAGGTCCTCCAAAGAGTCGTTGGTCCCGCTTTATCGGCGCATCCTCGAGGTCCTCCGAAGAGTC
>JAQGBW010004865.1:0-12993 GCA_034698625.1 Julus scanicus
AAAACGGTCCTGAAATTAACAGTTATATTTTCTGCATTAAGTCTGATTTTGTCCATGGTAAAAACGCAATTTTGTAAATGTAAAAAAACAAGTTTGGAGGGGTGATTAGTTTTGAGGGGGTCATTAGTTTGGAGAAGGTAATTAGTTTGAAGGGGTAATTGGTTTAGGGGGTAATTTATTTTGGAGGGGTTATTAGTTTAGAGGGGCTTATTAGTTTGGAGGGGTTTATTAGTTTGGAGGGGTTATTAGTTTGGAGGAATTATTAGTATAAAGGGGTTATTAGTTTAAAGGGTCTATTAGTTTGGAGGGGTTATTAGTTTGGAGGGGTTTATTAGTTTGGAAGGGTTATTAGTTTAGAGGAATTATTAGTATAAAGGGGTTATTAGTTAAAAGGGTCTATTAGTTTGGAGGGGTTATTAGTTTAGAGGGGTTATTAGCTTAGAGGGGTTATTAGTTTAGAGGGGTTATTAGTTTGGAGGAATTACTAGTTTGGAGGGGTTATTAGTTTGGAGGGGTTATTACTTTGGATGGGTTTATTACTTTGGAGGGGTTATTAGTTTGTAGGGGTTATTAGTTTGGAGGGGTTATTAGTTTGGAGTGGTTATTAGTTTGGAGGGTTATTTGTTTGGAGGGGTTATTAGTTTGGAGTGGTTATTAGTTTGGAGGGTTATTAGTTTGGAGGGGTTATTAGTTTGGAGGGGTTATTAGTTTGGAGGGGTTATAAGTTTGGAGGAATTATAAGTTTGGAGTGGTTATAAGTTTGGGTGAGTCTATTAGTATTGATTTCCATTTAGGTATATTATATGGATGCATGCATGAGCATAGTCTAAGTAAACTACAAATATGATGTGAAGTACATATGCCACAAACTAATTTTACACTAAGTATACTTCAAACATTCTTTTTCTATACTTATCGTGAAGTATACTAGAAATTGTATACTACGGTGTATACTTGATTTTCAGTATTCTCAAAGAAGTATACAATGAAGAATACTCAGTTTACTCAGAAGTATACTTAGTGAAAAGTATGCTAAGTACACTGCATATTTTGACAAGGGTACCCGTTCGGGGGCTAAAATTTCGGCCAATATGCGACCTGATGTGCCAGGACAGGTGGGCCCGGTGTTACATTCCACCCTTGTTTTGTCGGATGGACATGTTCAGTGGATGGACCAACCTATACAGTGGCAGCGGGCCGTACAGGCTTGGGAGGATCGGAACAAGATCTATTGTTCTATGCGGACTTTATACGCCAGTAAAATGCTCAGATACGGCCATTCGTGATGCCACCTGGAGATGACCCTAATGTGACTGGCGAGATGACTTCGGGGATGGCTGGTCAATGCAGCCATATCCACATATGCCATATCAGCATTACTGTGTGTGAGTATTCCGAATCAGGGTCCTACTTTTGATGGGACAGGTAGTGTTGTCGACTTTCTGGATGTGTTTAATGGCCTGATGCAGGCTGAAGGTCTTCTTTGGGAGGTGTCTTCTTGCCGGTTGCGAGCGCATCTTACGGGGTTGGCAGCTAAATGATTTGCTGCTCGCCATCGTGAATTGCTGCCATTGCCTTGGCGGCAGTTGGTGACAAAGTTAAAGATGTTTTTTGGTTCTACAGTGCATAATTCTCGGTTGTGGCAATAGTTTGTGTCACGGAAACAGGGGGCCAACGAACTTGTTCGTAATTATTTAATCAATATGTCTGCAATGGCGCATGCCATAAACCCAGATACCCTGGTATGTGATACAATTTGTGTCATATTGGTGGGTTTGCTCTCGTTTTATTACATGGGTATTAGCAATCGAGGATTTGCCACATTGGATTAGCTGTGGATGGTTTTGGTCGCATTGGAGGAATCCTACTGGTTGAGTAAATCAGGACCGCAGCGCTCCTTGACTAGGATGGTGGCAGCGACTCCAGGGGCGACGATGAGATCTGCTCAGGTTAAGGCTGTTGCTACCCCTGGGGTATGCTCGACATGCTCACAGGTGGCCATTTCCGTCGGGATTTTACTAAGACGAAGACGGGTGTTAATTTCGTTTCATCAGGAAGTGATTCAAGTTCATCGGAGACACAGCAGGTGAATGAAGCATCGGAGGGCCAGAGTACTAGTCCCATTGCTGGGCTGTCTTTGTTGCAATGACAGCTTATAGAGTAGGATGTGTTGTCTGCCTCGCCTACGGTGATGTTGTCGGTCGGTGACCGGGCGATTGTCGCCACTATAGATAGTAGGGAAGTTTTGTCGGTGTTGTCATCGGATCTACTTAATTATTTGAACTTGTTCCTGTTACCAGCACGGCCCTTACGACGGTTATACGGCATATCTCAGCAGGACATTGATTGTGTCGGGGAAACGGAGGCCTCCGTTGTTGTTGGTGGACGTCAGTGCCTGCATCGGTTTCGTGTCCTGCGCCTTCCGGAGCGGCTTGCTCTGCTGAGTTAAGATTTTTGTCGACGGACAGGGTTGCTTGCATTGCCCATGTCCAAGATGTTTTGTTAATTAGGATGCTCCGACGGTGCAGTTCCCATTTGTGCGTGGTGGATTGTCTATCTCGGACACCGGAGGTCGTTAGAAGAAAAAAGGCGGAGAGACGACGATATTAAAGAACAGTTGGTGCCTAAATCTTCCGAGCAGCGGGCTAAGAAGTTGTTTCGGCTTTCCATTAGGCTCTTGCAGCCGGTGACATTGCCGGCATGTTTGGAATCAATGGTAATGTGTACTTTGTCGGCAGGTACTTGTAAGGGTGATGTTGTGTTGGTGGAAGCGCTTTCGTTGGAAGCCATTTGGCGCGGGTGGCACGTGGGGTTATGACCTTATTGGGTGACTCTTGTTGTCTTTTTCAGGTGGCAAATATTACAGCAGAGGCTCTCACGTTTTCTTAGGGCGATGCTATAGCCTTTCTTTCTACTTTACAGGATACTGAGGTAGTATCGTTGGACGAGAAGGAGGACATGGCAAGTGGTGGAGGGACTGCTGGCGACGGTTTTGATGATTTCCTTTTGAATTTTGGTCCAACTTTGACTAAGGATCAGTGTGGGGCGCTGAGGTCACTGTTAGAAGAATTTCGACATGCATTTGCATTGACAGTCCATGAATTAGAGTTGAGTAAGTTGCCACCGCATTTTGTGGACATGGGGGATAATGCCCCTGTTTATACATATGCCACCTAGACGGTCTTCTCCAAAGGTCCGCAAAGTTGTACAAAAGGAGTTGGCTGAGATGTTGCTCAAGGGGATGGTTGTCCCCAGTAAGAGTCGTTATTCCAGCCCAGTGGTATTGGTCCGTAAGAAGGATAGGACCGTTAGATTTTGCGTCAATTACCGGAAGCTTAATCAGCGGACGATTGTTGACAGTTATCCCCTCCCACAAATTGATGACGCTTTAGATGCAATGCAGAGGTCGGCCTGGTTTGCGACCCTTGATATGATGTCGGGGTATTGGCAGGTGCCCATGAGTGAGACGTACCGGGAAAAAACAGCTTTCTTCTGTTCTGAGGGCCACTTTGAGTTTGCTTGAATGCCGTTTGGGCTATGCAATGCGCCAGCAACGATGCAGCGGGGGCCCTGCGGGGGTCTGGTTTACCTGGATGACATTATTGTGTTCGGCCCGACTTTCAAAAGCTTTTTGGAGCGGTTGACTGAGGTGCTTGGGTTGTTAGTCCAGCATAATATTAAGCTCAAACCTTCAAAGTGGTTTTTTTGGGTTTGAGCAAGTAAAATATTTAGGGCACGTAGTGAGTGCCCAGGTGGTCTTCGGTTTGTGAGGATAGTTTTGCACGGTTGAAGGAGGTTCTATGTAGTGCCCCTATTCTGTCCATGTTTGTTCCAAGCGCTCTCTAGTGGTTACATCCGGATGCTTCAAGGGTTGGGTTGGGTGCCATTTTATATCAGGGGGAAAAACCTTTGCATTGGGTGTTAGCCTATGCGAGTCGCTCGCTATAGCCGGTGGAGACCCGTTATACGGTGACAAAGTTGGAGGCCTTAGCTATAGTTTGGGCCGTAGAAAAATTTCGACATTATCTTTTCTTGAATAAAGTCACCATTGTCACTGACCATCATGCCCTTTGTTACCTGCGGTCTATTAAAAATCCCTCGAGTAGATTTAGCTGATGGGCAGCAAACATGGAGGAATTTGTGTATGATGTCTAGTATAAAAAGGGCAGGATACATGTGGATGTTGACTGTTAAAGTAGGTACCCTGGCCCGGAAGGATTGGTTTATCCAGCAGTTGAGGACGATGCGTACAATTATTTACTTAAGGCTAGAGTTGATATGGCCCAAGAACAATTAAAGGATAAGGCTTTAGATTCGCTGTGTATGAAAGCGGCAGGAAGTGTGGTGGCTCCAAAGGGTTATGTTTTTGGAGGGTACCCTATATTTATATAATCCATCAGAACCACCAAGATTGTTACTGGTGGTTTCGGAAGACTTGAGAAAGGACATTATGCGACAGTGCCATGACCATCTGTTGGCAGGGCATTTTGGTATTACAACAACTCTTGTGTTGCTGTCTAGGGCATATTATTAACCCGTATGAAAGCATCTGTTTACCAATTGGTGATGTCTTGTCCTCAGTGTCAAAAGAATTACCTACCAAAATTATTGCCCCCGGGATTGTTGGAGCCCATTGCTATAGAGAACCCGGCAGTTAAATAGGGTTTTGATTTTGAGGGGCCATTTCCCCAGTCAACATGATGAGCCACGTATTGGTTGGTCGCGGTTGATTATGGCACACAATTTTGTGTGGCGGCTCCTTGTAGATATGCGAATTTACGGACTATTGAGAAGTTTTTTCTTGACTTATTTGATCTGTTTGGAGTGCCAAAATGTTTGATTTTCGATAGTGGAACCCTTCAGTTGAGCCGGAGCACGCAAAATTTTTTCCGTACATACGGCATCCGCCACAGGGTGTCTACCCCCTATCATCAGCAGGCCTATGGCTTGGCGGAAAGGCTTATTCAGACTTTGTTTGTGGCAGTAAAGTCAGCCGCTCCAGATGGTATTTGTAAGGGTGGCTGGCCTAGGGGCTTAGCTTGGGCGGTTGCAGGCTTTTCTGTGCAGGCATCATTGGGGGTTTCCACATTTAAACTTATGCATGGGTTCCCGCTAACGTTGCCTGTGCATAATCTTGTGGGCCTTCCGCCCATGGTGGGGCCAGAGGTCCCAATGGCTGTGCGGCGTGGCATGGCTTGTGCGGCCTTGGGTAATGCCCAGTTGAAGCAAAAGTCCCATTACGACAGACGTAGGTGTATGGTCCAGATTAGTGTGGGGGATTAAGTGTTGATAAGGGACCTGGCCCTTGCCCGTAAGGGTCAGGGTAAATTTCAGGGCTCTTATCATGGGCCGTATCAAGTTGTCAAAAGAGTGTCTGATTTAAATTACACGTTCAGGGCTACGCGCCGCGGCACGGGGTCTATTTTCACAGTCCATGTGGATAATATGAAGCTGCATTTGCCACGTCGAGCGCCACAGGTGTTAGCGTTACAGGAATGCGGTTTTGAATTTGGCGCATGAGGGCATGAGGGAAGTAGGTCTTGGAGAGTAATAATACAATGTCTTACAACTATAAAGACTTGTGTAAAAAGTATGTGCTTTTGCTGAAAGTAAAATAGTCCAATTCGTAGGTTTTGGTTTTAAGTATTTTTGTTATGAAAAGACAGAGACAACAGGTTAACCGGAGCCCCAAGTAGCAAAGTTCATCATTTATACGTAATTTTTGACCCAAAAAAGACCAAAAAATGACGTGTAAACGCATCTCCCAAAGGACGTTTCCAGGACGTCATTTTTTGGTCCAAAAGACGTCATTTTTAATCCGGAAAAAAAAATCACGCTCAGCAGGGATTGAACCCACATTCCTTAACTTTACAGTCCAACAGCTTAACGACGTACCTACCAAAGATTTCTTGCAAAAATTGCATTGAAAACTGAATAGCTATAGGGCCCTGATCATTCCCGTTACCATAAGGGGCGCTAGCTAAAATTATTGCTATTTAAGCTTAAATTGGCTTAATAAGCTAACTTGAGAAAGACCCTATAGATTTCAAAAGCTATAGGGCCCTGATTATTCCATCCACTATACTATCTTCTCATATAAAGTACAGTTTTGTTGGTCATTTCTTGGTCAGTGAAATAACGTCTTTTTTTGGTCATTATTTCGTCTTGTACAGTTCGTCATTTTTTGGCCATAAAAATGACTTCAAAAAGACGTCATTTTAGATGTTAGACTTGTATTTTGAAAAAATGACTAAAAATGATGTCAATTTGACGTAATTTTTTTAAATTGCTACTTGAAGCAGTTGATTTTGCTGCCTAGAAAATCATTGGGAGATAGTGATTAGCTATCTCTCCTTCTCTCTATGAATTAGCTACCCAAGTAGCAATAGGAAACAAAAATGACGTCAAATTGACGTCATTTTTTAATCATTTTTTCCAAAGACACGTCTCACGTAGAAAAAGACGTCATTTTTTGGTCATTTTACTGACCAAAAAATAACGAACTCGAAAAATGACGAAAAAAGGACGTCATTTTACTGACCAAAAAATGACGAACTCAAAATGACCAAATAAAGACCAAAAAATGACGTCCTTTTACAGACCGAAAAATGACCAACTAAATGAACAAAATATAACCAAAAAATGACGTCATTTTTATACTTAAAAAACGACCAACTAAACTTTGACAAAAAATTTATCGAACTACTAAAATTTAGTGGAGGGAATGAGCAGGGCCCTATAGATTTGGAGCATGCCTAGGGCCTAATTTCAGCTATTAAAGTTTATTTAAGCTAATTAAGCTAATAAATTGGCTTTATTAATCTGCTAAAACTAAGTGGAAGGAATGATCAGGGCTGTGAGACCTTAAACGGACAAAATTTCGACCGTAATTAAAAACGGTCACGTCACATGAACCTTGACCCCGGGAATTACTCACCGTGCGTTAAACTAAACTTTGACCTGAGCGATCCCGGCTCTCTAATTGTCTTCTTCATTCTTAATCCCTACGTTTAGACATTCCTATCTCTTTTATTTCTTTTCTTTGAGGTCGGCCGTACCAAAGTTCAAAATTAATTAGCATTTTAATTTCTTTTTGCAACTTTTAAAAAACTTCAGTTGCATTCCATAAATTACAGAAATTCCTGGGAACTTCTTTTGAGACCAAAGGAGTATCAATGTAGGAGCTGTCCGAGCATGTTGCTCTCCTTAGGTTGCGAGCCTTCGCCAAAATATGGCCTGTTCTCTTTTCAATTGTTTTTCTTAAGCTTCTTGAAGGACACAAAAGTGTTCTAATGTGCAGTTATATATATTTAAACATTAATTTAACCGAAGACTTCTACACTTACTATTTTTTCGTGTATGACTAATGTGTATAAATTAATCTTGCTGCAAACATGCATCATAGTTGCCAACAAAGGAATGGACAACTCTCTCGAACCTGAAGCCTGACGCCCTCATCCAGCCCTGACTTTGGACTACGTATCCACCTCCTATTCCTTCCTCGACTTGGTTAAAGGAATCAACCTTGACAGTTCAGAAGGACTAAACTGCCTCCTGGAATCTTCACATCTGGCATGTGCTATGATGTCCGTGAACTTCTCCGGACTCTGATCCTCTTAAGGACGCCCTGGATCCGTCGTGCAGCCACTTAACTTATCGTGATTCCGGCATCTTACAGACTCCAGAAGTCCTGAGTCGGACTCAGGACTTTCTTCAAGAAGACTGTTCCAGTCAACTCTTCCGGTACGGCCTGTGGGAATGTATCTTTTCCCATACAAACTTCTTTGCCATTGCTGCGTTTATCAAGCGCCTATGTCGCGCGCTCCGTTTATTCATTTTTCGTTTGGGCTTTGCATCGCCTTGCCTAGATATTTTTTTTGCATAATCCTGCATGGATATTCAGTAGTCCTGATCACCTGTTGCGCATGTATTCGCTCTGTAGCCGCGCTAACACCAGGGCTCCTGCTAGTGCTCTATGTTGTGACTCTATGCTCTTTACCTGTTTCCCAGTGAATGCTCGCAAGGTAAATAAAATTATTTCGCATTAAGATTAATAAGTAGTCCAACCGATATCCTACTGGGCCCTGTGCTCTATCGTCTTGCCCTATCGTAACATTAAATAGAAATTTCCACTGCGCCACTTCCCCGGTCTCACAAGGGCCCTATACATTTGAAACATGCCTAGGGTTGACAATAAAGGGGCGCAAGCTTAAGTTTAAGCTGTTTAAGCATAATTAAGCTTAATTGAGCAGGGCCCTATACCTTTCGAAAATGCCTAGGACCCGCCATAAAGGGGCGCCCTAGGCATTTTTCAAAGCTATAGGGCCCTGATCAATTAAGCTTAATTAACTATTTAAATTTAATTAGCTTTAATTAAAGCTTGGGCCGTTTTATGGCCGGCCCTATGCATTTTCCATAGTTAAGGCCCTGATCATTACCTCAACCTAAATCAGCTAATTATATATGGCCTAATTTAGATCAATGTGATTTATGGTTATTTTTATTGAAAAAATAACAGAAATCCACATCTGTATAACTGTCAATAATTGTTGGAAATAAAGTCAATTGTGCCTTATTCAGGCCATAATATCATAGGCCTGAAAAAAGTCTTAAATTAGGCCCTAACAGCATAGGCCTAAATAAGGCTTGAAAATGTAGGTCACTACATTTTTAGCTAAAAATCTGCTGAAAGGTTTCATATTATATACGTTTTACGAGAATTAATGTTTTGGTAACGATGAATATTATGATTTAATTATTGCTAAAATATATTAATCTAACTAAATAAACAAGTTAGAAAAAAATATTCTGTGAATTGTAATGTTTATTACAATTTTTTTGAAAATATACACCACAGGACCATGCTGCACAGCTTGGGTATACACCTAAAAGTTGAACAAGTAAGAAATCATGTTGCTATGGCTTGATGCTATGGCAACACAAAAAAAAACTTCAGAAGTCTAAGATTTTGGGAGGATGGCCTGGATACCATTAGTTATTTTTATTAATTGGGGTAACCAAAGCCATGCTTGTCTTAATCAGGCCCTAACATCATAGGCCTAAAAAAGCTTAAATTAGGCCCAAATATCCTAGGCCTAAATATCTAAATAATCAATAATAGGTTGTTACAAACGGGAAGGGGAGGGGGGAAAGAAATTGAATGGACACACCCTCACCAAACATTACAAGGGGTAGAGGTGTTCATTTTGAATATCAGTATCCCCCACTTAATTTGGTTCTATAAGACGTCAGTTTCTGGTCACAAAAGATGTCATTTTTTGGTCAATAATGACTTCTTTTTCGACCAAAAAAGACATCATTCTTTGGTCATTTTTAGGTCTAAAAGACGACATTTTTTGGTCATTTTTTTGGTCGTACAGACAACATTTTTGATTGACATTACCCAAAAAATGACGTCTTTTTGACCAAAAAAAATGACGTCTAAATGACAAATTTGCTACCTGGGTAGTTTGGGAGCCATTTATACCTTAGTTAAAGGATCCTACGTAATATAAATTGACTGGTTCTAGGATCCTCCCCACCAGGCCAACTGAGCGCAGGATTGGTGGCATCAGATTTTATCCACAAGGCATGGGTCGCACCAAGGCACCTGGCAATAGGGATTTCTTGCACCAAGTGAGTGTGGCACACATCTCAAATGGCACGCGGACTATTCGCACCATCCCTATTTTCAATTAGGAATAGGGCAAAGAGTGAAATGATAACTAGCAGCCCTGAGTTTTGTCTGCTAGTACCAAGTGCAATGATAGGTAGGAGCGATCGTTATTTTCAATTATTTTAGTTTCGTCCATACGGAAATTATGAATAACAATTTAAATTATAGTTTGAATTTAATTTATAGTTTGTCTTTTTTTTTGTACATGATAGCGTTAAAAGTGCGGATGCTTTAGTCAGTTTGTGGGATGTTTCTGAACTAGCCTGTGTGCGGACGTTTTCGAGGTAAGTCTTCATAAACACTCTAAATTAGATTGCATTAAGAACCGGTATGACCTGTTAGGGCATTTAGAATGACAAATTTGTGCCCTTAAACTTTCTAACATTTGAAATTTACTTTTATTTTAACCATGTAGGCTTGATTGGCCAGTTTGCACTATAAGCTTTAGCTACAATGGAAAAATACTCACATCTGCATCTGAGGATTTGGTGATCGGTATTGCCAGTGTAGAAACCACTGAGTTGATTATTGTTACTAATATTCTTTTCATTTAGTTTTTTTTCTGAAGTTTTAGTATGTTGATTATGCGCATAACGAAAAATGTGTATTCTAGTTGTCTGGAGCAGCATTAAATCCATTCTAGTGTTAATTATTTTTTAGATTTAGTTGAAAAAATTACCGAAGTTCAAGTGGAATCTCCAATGTTTACCGTAGCTTGGCATCCAAAGCGACATTTATTGGCATATGCTTGCGGTAGACAAGGACAAATACAATCAGGATAGAGATGCTGGAACTGCTAATTTGTGTGGTTTATCCTCGGACTGAACGGCAATATTAAACAAATTTTCATTTTTCAATTCTGGCTTCCATATCTTCTATTATTTTTATCATCTCACGCGATTTAAAATTAGCGTTCATTTTTTCATACCATGGACATTTTGCTCAACTAGTTTTGGACCCAGTAAAAAAACGAGTTTTGTAGTATTTTCATGAACTACTAGCTTCTTCTACATCGTGGTAAAGATTTCATTTGCAACAAAAATCTGCAGCTCAACGACTTGAATGTTTAAAATTCAAAATTAATACATTATACACTGAGATATTTGTAGAATTATCACATATCATATTGCAAGTTAATACCTGGGCCAAGCGGTCAAATGGGAGCGCCAGACATTGTATGCATTTATATTTAAAAAAACACAATATACCCACCGAAAACGTGGTTTTTACGAAAATAAGTATCCAGTTGTAGGAAATCCTTTAAAGAAGCGTTCAAAAAATGCCACTGTTCGAACCTGGAGTAAGATTTTGCATAATATCTGTGAAAATAATTTTATTCCCCCTTACCTAGTAAATATTCTTGCGTAAACAATTTTCCCATTTCCAATATCGATACTTTATCCATGGTCAAAACTGTCTTCTGTATGATATCAATGCACTCTCTAAGTTGATCTTCGGTGATTGTGCAAAGCGAATGTTGTCGCCGTGAGCAGGTTTTGCCAATAACCCGTTGTCGCGAAGCCTCAAACACACTTCCTATTCATTATATTCCGAAAATTTGCAAGAAAACGTGACATTAATACAATATCCTAATTTTTAATTTAAGAATAGTTTTTAAACTGGGAATGATTATCAATGGAGAAAACGTACTGCTATTGATTACAATGGCGTCCAGGAGTCGTTTCCCTCTCACTGTGGATACAATATCCTTTGGCAGCTTGCTTATTCGGACCTGAGTATTTTTCCAGGCCTTTCTGCATTCTCATCTAATCTTTCTTCTTCCAAAACCTGTAATGAAGTTATTGCTACTCTTGCAGCGAGTGGATTTAAACCCAGTGGCGTAGCATAGGGGAAGGAGCGGTCCGCCCCCGGTGGCACTTTTTGGGGGCAGCATTTTTAATGTGGAGCCGCTGACACATTAAAACAATCTTAGCTTAATATAGATGAGTCCCCAAAAACTTCAAAGGGCACAGACTTCCAGCTCATCTATATGCCCTTTAAAGATTTTGAGGACTTATCTATATTAAGCTGAGAACTTAAGGATTAAGGACACTACATCCGGCGCTACATTCACCATGCATCAGCATCCCAACGGAAGGACAGCGGTTGTTGTTCGTACAACTGTGTTTAGAACCAGATCCCTGGACATTACTATATAGCGCAACGATTGGTGAGTAGAGCCACAAGGGCTTCGGACGTGCTATACAACGATATTCAGGCATTGGAGGTATAATAGAAAAAAATAACTAGAAAGCAGCTATTTGCTCGAGATCTCGCATGACATCTGTTTTTGCGAATGAACTATTGTAACATCTTCCGAGACAACAATTTGAAATTCACATTTTAAAAAGTAATGTTTTTGGCAAAATTCAGAATCTTTGCAAGATCCGGATGTGTGTGCCTTTATGGTAGAGCCCATACAAGGTGAAGCTGGTGTTGTCGTTCCCGATGGATGATATTTGAGCTCTCTGCGATAAATACAACATAATATGATATGTGATTGTTCTACAAATATCTCAGTGTATAATGTATTAATTTTGAAATTTAAACATTAAAGTCGTTAAGCTGCAGATTTTTGTAGCAAATAAAATCCTTACCACTATGTAGAAGAAGCAAGTAGTTCATGAAATTACTACAAAAATCGTTTTTTAGCAAATAAAATCCTTACCACTATGTAGAAGAAGCTAGTAGTTCATGAAATTACTACAAAAATCGTTTTTTTACTGGGTCCAAAACTAGTTAAGCAAAGTGTCCATGGTATGAAAAAATGAACGCTATACTTGATTTGCTAATTTACCAAACCTGGTAAATTCAGACATCTAATTTTAAATCACGTGAGATGATAAAAATAATAAAAGATATGGAAGCCAGAATTGAAAAATAAAAATTTGTTTAATATAGATGTTCAGTCCGACGATAAAACCACACAAATTAACAGTTCCAGCATCTCTATCCCGATCGTATGTGTCCTTGTCTTTGCAAGCATATGCTAATTAATGTCGCTTTAGATGCCAAACTACGGTAAACGTTAGAGATTCCACTTGAACTTCAATAATTTTTTACCTAAATCCAAAAAATAATTAACATTAGAATGGATTAAACAAATAAGCTCGGTGCCCATCCTAATGCTGCTCCAGACAACTAGAATACACATTTTTCGTTATGCGCATAATTAACATACTAAAACTTATAAGTAGATGAATAATTTGGTCCGTATAAAGGTGTAAAAAGCCTTTATTTTCGACAACGTTTCGTCCACGTGTTGGACTTCATCAGGTCACAAACTAAAATATTCAAAAACGAGAAGTACAGCATTA